>JASDQU010213110.1:5061-18498 GCA_032191745.1 Picea mariana
TAAGGCCATAACTCTCAAACCATGAGGAGTTATGTGACATTCCACATACCACCGGAAATGGCATGACAAGCACTATCCATCTAGGATAGTTTCACCAACAACTTCATTAATATTCATCTCATTATTCCACATATAAGCATGGGTTATCCAACCATACTTCTAGGATAACTCAACCCTAAAGCATATTCCCATGAGGGATTTCACCATAAGGGGACCACTTTTGGAGTTCATCCATTTATGCACCTTATCAACCATGACAAGACTATAGTGATCAATGCATCATATATCAAAGAAACCATATCGATCCATCTTCATCTTTGCATCATGTATCAATGACAACTCATTGATCCATCTTCATCTATGCATGACATAATATGCATCATATACTTGACATCTATCCATTCTCATATACTACATTTGGAATCAATCATCAATCAATCAATGCTTTGGCATCAATCAATCACTTGACATCAATCAATGAAACCATTGGTATCAATGACAACATGATCCAACAATCTCCACCTTTGGCATTGATGGCAATACCAACATTGATGTCAACACCAATCATTGATGTCAACATGTATACAAGTCATACTCTATATCAATAGTCACCAAACATATCAATGTGACTATCTCTCCCCATCAATAAACATCATTCACATCAATGTGACTATCTCTCCCCCTTTGAAATCAATGGAAAAGGACCATTATCCCCTTGGGGTTGCTCCGCCTTCTTGAACTCTTCTTGGGGTTGCTCCCCTTATCTGAATGCCTTTGATATTCCTCTGAATAATCTCTCCCTTTTTGAACAAGGGATGTCATTATGATGTAATGTTGAAGATACATCACTCATACTCCCCCTATGACCATCGCTCCCCCTGGAATTATGCCTCTGTGCTCTTTTCTTCAAATATAGGGCTCTTTACTAGTATGAATCTGAAAACTATCTCCTCCTACAATCATGGGAAGAAGAATGACTCCCCCTATAGGTATCTCTCCCCCTATATTCTCTGCAATATTCTACATCATGACGATCCTTGGACCTATTCATGCATCAAACTCATGCAATACCAAACATCATGAAGAAAATGATATGTCAACAATGAAATATAGAATCATGGGAAACATATCAACCAAGTACATCATGTACCAAAATGTGTTCCCACCATGCACAACACCCATGTAGATGGTTGGTTTGCAACATTGTCTTCTTCCTTTGATGGGCTAACCTCATGCTTCTTTGAGGTGCTTGCTTTAGCATGTGTAGCTTCTCCTTTGTATCCAAGCCCTGATTTATCATATGGTGATCATTGACTTTCCAATATCTCATTTAAGATTTGTGAGCTATTCAAGAATTTGTTTGACTTCTCTACCTTCTTTCTAAGGTCAACAACTTCAGCTTCTAACTTATGACATGACTCATTTTCATTTATTTGATTCTTCAATAGTTCCTCTACCCTTTTGGATTCTTCAATTTGGGTCTTGAGATGAACAATAGTTTCAAAATATTTGCTAATCTCATCATCTACCTTATTGTCTTATTTTTCATTCCTTAGTCTTTTGATCTCTTCTTCTTTTTCTTCTAATTGAGTATTAATACTCTCTTCTTGTTCTTTAAGCATTCCCTTTAACTTCAATATGTGTCTTTGACTCTTCTTAAGAAACTTCTTAGTGTTATCTGAAAGATAGCTATAGTCTATATAATAATTATCATTGCTATATTCATATAAACCCTCTTCAACTTTATTTTGAAGTTCTAATAGTTCTTCTTCTATTCTTTCCATGGGATGACTACCATCAAACTCTACATAAACTATTTCAAGATTTTCTTCTTCACTTGTAGAGAAAAATTCAACATCATCACATTTTGAATCATTACAATCAAGGTTCTTTGAGTATTCTTTACCTTCATTTGAAACATCTTCAAGATCTTCCTTTGTGCTATCATCGCTTGAGTCTTTGTCTTCATTTGAAATGTTTTCAAGCTCTTCCTTTGTGCCAATATCATCACATGATTCTTTGTCTTCATTTGAAATGTATTAAAGCTCAAATTTAGAAATAATTATTATCCATATGGATAGCGGTGGTCACCCACCTTTTCCAACTGGCTCAAAACAATTTTCTGACAATTTTGGCAATTTACTATTTTTATCAATTTTAACTTCTGGGGCCATTTTGAGGGCCTAAATGAAGGTTTTTCAGGATAGATCTCCTCAATGATATATAAAGTCATTATTGAGCCCAACAATGAATCTCCTCGATGATACCTTTCCAACATGCTATCACACGCCTAAAACGGATATTGTATGCAAAAGTTACGGCCTCGGGAAGTTGATGTACTAACTTACCCAAACGAGACCCACATGACTTTAGGTGCTTCATCTCCTAGGGTTAGGTTTTTGGATGTCTAGGGTATTTGGAATTATTTCTTTTTGTAAAAATGCCTTTAGAGTCTCATTGTAACCTTGTTCTTGTGAATGCGTGTTGTCGTCACAACTCTTCTCAGAGATAAGCCGCCACAATTCCAACAAGCTTGTTTCCACTGCATTTTACAGTTTCAGCTTATTTCGTTATTGAATAGAAAACCAGTTTTACTATATCTCTGTTATTTTGTGTTAAGAACCTATTAATAATCTGTATTCATTTTTTTTTGCTCATAAAATCCAGATCAGTGGTATCAGAACGATCTGCTCCTTGTTGTCTTAATGCATGTCCCCAACGAGGTTAGAGTACAAAGAGTTGGGTCTCGAGCATGTTTCTCTTGAGGAAAGAATCTCTCGCATGCCCAAGCGACCTCCCATGGTAGGAGAAAAGAAATATGATAGGATGAGAGATCCTTTCAAACTGTTGATTGAGGAATCCCTCATGCAACAGAGGAACGAGATGATGGATAGTTTCACGCAAATTCTTCAGCAGCCACCAACAGGCGACACATCTTCTTCGAATGAAGGCGCCGCCCCCTTCAAGGTACAAATAAACTTTGATATTCCTATATTTGAAGTTTAGATAGACTCAGATGTTGTAGACAAGTGGTTGAATCTACTAGAAGGGTGTTTTTATGTCCATAACTTTTCGAATAAAGAAAAGATTACTTTTGCACTCCTCAAATTCGTTCCCCATGTCAAAGATTGGTGGGAAACTTTCTGTGAGCAAAAGGAAACAGAGGAAACCTCATTATTTTCAGTCATAGCCACCTAGGAATCCTTCAAGGATGCTATTAAGGAACAATACTACCCTGTCGGAAGTTATGACGACCTGTATACCAAATGGACCACACTGCGGAAAGAAAGAGACCAAGCAGGGACATATTTCACAAATATCTTCCATACCTTTTGCACCAAGTTGGGTATCAAAGATTCAGAGTGACATCTGGTGCTCAAGTATCATGGTGCTCTGCATAGATACATCCAGATCGAAATGGAATTTTTTTACATCTCATCCTTGGGCATGGCCTACCGATATGCCGTCAAAATCGAGCAGAAGCTCAAACAAAAGACACAGCAATTTGGGCTTGGGAACCCCTCACAAAAAAATCCAGGAAAGGGCGGCCCCAACCCACTAAACAAAGGATAGAGAAAATATGGATAGTATCAGGACAACCAGTCCAAGACGCAAGAAAACAAGGACACCAGAAAGACAAAGAAAGATACCAGGAAGTGGTGTGATTTCCATAAGAGCCCTTGGCATAACACTGTTGACTACCGCTCAAAGTAGTCACTGGTGGCCAAAGTGAAAGTCTATGAATTAGATGCATATTATGACTCTGAGCCAGAACCAAAAAGGGGAATACGAATCATTGATGCGGAACCCAGTGCCACTATTGCTACCACTAAGCTCCAACCTGGTGAACCAGATGAGCTAGAAGAAGGAGAGTGCCTCTTCCATTCACAAATGTGGGTAAAAGGCACCCCGTTGCACTTAATCATTGATAGCGGTAGCCAGAAGAACCTCATCTCAGTAGAGGTCATCAAGCGGCTACCATTGCCAACAACGTCGCACCCACAACTGTACACCATTGGATGGCTCCGCTAAGGAAGCGATCTTCACGTCAGCCAATAGTGTCGATTGTCATATGAGATCAAGCCCTTCAAAGACGAGGTATTGTGTGATGTTGCTCCTCTCGAAGTTTGTGATGTTCTTTTGGGCCAACCTTATTTATGGAAACGTCATGTTGTATATGAGTCTAGGCCTCGTAGTGTTATTATTACTTTGAATAGGAAATTGTACAGGATACCCGAGGCAGTCCCACCTAGTGTTATTTCCTTGATATCTACTAAGAAATGCAGGAAGTTCATCTCTCAGATGGGGAAGTTTGTCTTCTTCATGATTCACTCTCAGAATAAGAGAAAGATCACAGCCACATCCAAGGTATCTACGACCGACCTCTCCACACAGCAGAAGCAAGTAGATAGGGTCATGGAAGAATACTTAGATATCTTCTCCTCACCTACAGGGGTACCTCTGCACTACCAGGTCAAGCACCCCATCGATATGAACCCCAGCGCACCGCTACCCAATGGGACAGTCTATCGTCGCTCTTTGTTAGAGAATGAAGATATCAAGTGACATATCCAAGAACTGCTCCACAAGGGTCATATCCACCCCATCTCATCACCTTGTGGGAGCCCAATCATGTTAGTACAGAAGAAAGATGGGACCTGGTGACTCTGTATTGATTACCGAGCTCTGAATAAAATCACAGTTAGAAACCGGTACCCGATTCCCAGAATCGATGACCTCCCATATCAACTCACGGTGTCCAAATACTTCAGTAAGATTGATCTGAAGTCTGGCTATCACTAGGTCCCAATAGAACAGAAAGATGTATGGAAGACCGCCTTCAAGTCAAAGGAAGGCCTTTTTGAATGGTTGGTCATGCCCTTTGGTTTGACAGATGCTCCATCCACTTTCATGAGGATGATGGACGATATCCTGCGACCATTCACCAATACTTTTGTAGTGGTGTATCTCGATGATATTATAATTTACAAAAAGACTTGGGTCGAACACTTACGGCATACTCAACAGGTTCTGCACACCCTGCGGTAGCACAAGCTATACACCAACTTGGAAAAATTCTCCTTCAGCATGGACAGGGTCCATTACCTGGGCTACATCATTGATCAACATGGTGTACATGTGGATCCAACTAAGATCCAAGTCATTTGTGACTGTTCAGCTCCAAAAACACTCACTGAGCTTCAGAAATTCTTGGGCCTTGCCAATTTCTACCGCAGGTTTGTGTTGGGTTTCTCCCATATTGCATGGGCCCTCAGCCAAATAAACAGGGGTGGTGGTAAGGAAAAATTTGTGTGGGGCCAGTCCCAACAATAAGAGTTCGATGATTTGAAGCAGCGCTTGTGCTCAGCCCTAGTACTTTCACTACCAGACCTGCAACATCCTTTTGAGATCGATACAGATGCTTCAGACTATGTTGTGGGCTCCGTTCTCACTCAACACGGCCACCCTGTGGCCTATCATAGTGAGACATTGCCAAATATTGTCTGTAAGTACCCTACTTATGACAAAGAAATGTACTCCATTGTGAAAGCATGCCTCCAGTGGAGATATTACATTCTTGGGAAGGAGACAGTCATCCACACTGATCATAAGCCACTACAGTTTATGCAGACATAGGGAAAATTGCAGAATGACCGCCATCAAAAGTGGTCCACATACTTGTAGCAATTCCACCTCAACATCAAGTATAAAAAAGGAAGCATCAATTGTGTCGTTGATTGCCTCAGCAGACCGCCAGTCGCGGCACTCACCACGGTGCTATAATCTTGCAGCCATGAGACATATGGATGGCCCCAACTCTATGAGAAAGACCATGACTTTGCCACCACATACAAAATGTTGGGTGCAAATGCAGTTGTCGATAATTTCCATCTTCAGGATGGGTTGTTGTGTCGTCTGGGCCATATATTTTTTCCATCAGGTGAGTGAGCGAAGTTGATCTAGGAATCCCACTACAGTTAGGTGGCAGGACACTTCAGCGTTGAAAAGACAATGGCGATGCTACAGAAAAATTTCTACTGGCCAAAAATTTGACAAGAGGTCATCAAGTATATCAGGTCTTGCACTGCCTGCACATTGCCAAACTGAACACTAAGAAATAGGGTTTGTACACCCCTCTTCCTACTCCTGACAGGCCATGGGAATCCATCTCAATGGACTACATGTCAGGCCTCCTGTCCACCAAGCGGGGAAACGACTGTGTTTTTGTGGTTGTTGATCACTTTTCTAAGATGGCGATTCTAGATGCCTACAAGAAAAGCATCATAGCAGAGGCCACTGCCAATCTCTTCTTTGAATGAGTCTGGGTACATTTTGGAATCCCACAAACCATTGTCTTGGATCGGGATAGTCAATTTCTCAGCACATTCTGGTCAATCCTTTGGTCATTGTTGGACACCAAGCTCACCAAATCCACGACCTTCCACCCCCAGACAGATGGCCAAACCGAGGTTGCAAATAGAATGATTGTGCATATCATTCGCATGTATAATTCAAATCACCCTCGCACATGGGATGAGAGACTTCCCTATGTCCAGCATAGCTACAACCGATCCCTGCATAGATCAAACGGCCACAACCCCTTTCAAGTGGGGTTGGGATTCCAACCATTGGGACCCATAGATGTTGCACTTCCCCTTGTGATCACCTCGACCGACGCATCTCCTACTCCAACTGAAGCTGACAAAGCCACCTGGTTCATTGAGAAGCTCTAGCACATCTGCCAATAGGTTCAGAATATCCTACAAAAGTCCAATGACAAGTACAAACAATGCCATGATCAAAATCGGGTGCCGCATAAGTTTCAGGTGGGCGACAAAGTTTGGTTGCACTTGCAGAAATAACACCTTACAGGACCCCATAGGAAGCTTCACCCACTCCATTATGGATCGTACACTATCACCAAGGCCATGGGAGATAATGATTTTGAGCTCAACATTCCTCCTTTCCTTGGTCTGCACCCAGTGTTCAACGTGGATCTCCTTCGCCCTTATTTCCCACCATTATTGGACACCTCAGAAGTAGCAGAACAACTGAAACCAACAGATCTCAACCCCAACTACCTACAACAGGCATCCAATGATCATATTGTGTACAGACAGATCAAGGGCACTCGACAACAAAGGATCCATCTTTATTGAGTCGTCAAAGCAAGGCAGCTCCTACACCAAGGCAAGTGGCTCACCCGGGGCCAAATTCAGTAGAAATTTCCTCATCTGATGGGGGACCTCAATTCAATGGATACCATTTCTTCCTAAGGAGGGAAGATTGATCCATATGGATATCAGTGGCCACCCACCTTTTCCAACTGGCTCAAAACAGTTTTCTGACAATTTTGGCAATTTACTATTTTTAGCAGTTTTAACTTTCGGGGCGATTTTGAGGGCCTAAATGAAGGTTTTTTCGGGATAGAGCTACTCAATTATTTCCAAAGGAATTATTGAGCCCCAAAAATGAATCTCCTCAAATATACCTTTCCAACGGGCTATCAGACGCCTAAAACGGAGATCGTATGCAAAAGTTACGACCCCGGGAAGTTGATGTACTAACTTACCCAAACGGGGCCCACATGACTTTTGGCGCTTCATCTCCTAGGGTTAGTTTTTTGGATGTCTAGGTTTTTTGGCATTCTTGATTTTTGTAAAAATTCCTTCAAAGCTTCATTGTAACCTTCTTCTTGCGAATGCGCGCTATCGTCACATCTCTTCTCAGAGATAAGCCGCCACCATTCCAACAAGCTTATTTCCGTTGCATTTTACAGTTTCAGCATATTTCGTTATTGAATAGAAAACCAGTTTTATTGTATATTTGTTATTTTTTGGTAAGCACCTGTTAATAATATGTATTCTTTTCGTTCTTCTCATAAAATCTGGATCAAATGCAATCAATAATTTTTGGAGATTCTTTACCTTTGATGATCTTCATGGAGTGGTCTTCAATATCCTCTTTCTTGCTTTTATGTGTCTTCTCTAGCTTTAGCCATAGATCCTTGGCAGAAGTGCATTGTCCCATGCTCTCTTTGATAGGGCTAGAGATTCCACTAAGAATGGTATTGAGATCCAATGCATCATTCTTCTTTCCTTCCCTTTGCACTGCAAACTTTGACCTATTCTTCATGGAAACTGATCCACCAATGGCTACCTTCCAAATACATATTCACATTTCCTTCAAATGCACTCTCATCTCTATTCTCCAAGTAAAATAATTTTCCTCATCAAGGATTGGAACTTCATCATCCATTTGTGTGTCCATGGATCTCCTCCAAGCTTGTTAAGGCCTATAGAGAAGGCTTGTTCTGATACCAATTGTTGGACACACTGACTACACTGAGAGGGGGGGTGAACAGTGTAGGGCTCTTTTTCCAAAAACTTCCCTCTTACACAAAACTCATTAGTTAGTAATCACCATTAACTCATTACTCATTGTTCTCATTTATAAGTAGTTAAATCTGAACATATATCAGCAATATATCATCAACAAATCATCACCATAGGGAACACGAAGAACACAAGATGTATGTACAATTTTCTTTTTATTACGGACTACAATCCTTGGGTTTTTTTAGCAACAATTGAATAGAGTATATCTCTACAAGAGCACCAACTTTATAATGCAAGACTCATCTTACACTCTCAACACCAACTGAGTTGAGGAAACAATCCTCAACAGATATCAATCTGTCATAGGTACGTGACCTGTCGGTAGTGCAGCATGCATGTGTACACGCCATACCAGTAGTACAAACCGTGTATGTACGCGGCCAGTCTATAATACAACCTACGTATACTTATGAGCAACTAGGGTTTTGCTTTAATTCACACATTCAGATCCTATGCAACCTGCAATCACATTATCTTCTATCTTTCATTGTCCAATCTGACCCATAACCAATCACAACACATCCAAGCTCTCCAACAACTTACTCATGATCCTCAACCATACAATATGAATGCTACTCAATCATGTATAATCAATCAACATACTATAGCAATAATATCATTACTGAATCGTAAGAGTGTTTCTCACTCCATCAATTAACCAACACAACCATATCACAACAACCATACCAAGAATGCCTCAAGTATTCACCAAACAATAAGCAAGAGTATCCATCAAGACAACTATGTGACCATACCTTTTGAACCAATGGATAGATCTGATATATCTGAGCACTTTAGGCCTTCCTGTGAGATTGATCTCAGAATCTAGAATGTTTGCATCTTCATCTCTTCAATTTTCCATGGTTTTTCCAACATGTACGCACCCTAATACACTGCCAGACTGTGTATAATTCAGTATGTACTCACCCTAATACACTTCCATCCCACATATAACTCGGTATGTATGCACCCTAATACATTGTCAGCCCGCGTATAACGCAGTATGTATGCACCCTAATACACTGTCAGCCCTCGTACGCCTTAGAAACTAGGGTTTATGAACTTCTGAAACTTTCGCCATAAAGATCTCAGACTTACGGAAAATTTGATGCTTCCATGAGATCCTCCACTCAATCTCTCTCTCAGAATAGATCTTCAAGATATTCTCAAGAGATTTGCAAAAGATATACAAGAGATGCATTTCACAAGAGACCCGTGTCTCTTATTTATACTCTTCATCTTCTAGGTCACTTAACCCACTTCTATATCACTTAACCTATTTATAGGTCACTTAACCTAATTTCCTCATTTTAGAGTTAACCACTTTCCATAAATAGAAATTTCTCCATCACTTTATCATTTAAATACTCCTTCTTGATTCGGTCACCTCACTTTATCATTTAAATCATATTTCTTGATTTTGTTACTTCTCTTTATTATTTAGATAATCCTCCTTGGCTTTGTCATTTTACTTTATCATTTAAATAATAATTTCTTCTTTGCAAGATCTTTGACTTCTTTGACCTTTTGGGGATTCAAGCCAACATATGAGGGTCCTCCGTCTTTGTAAGGCCATAACTCTCAAACCGCGAGGTGTTATGTGACATTCCACATACCACAGGAAATGGCATGACAAGCACTATCCATATAGGATAGTTTCACCAACAACTTCACTGATCTTCATATGATTATTCCACATATAATCACAGGTTCTCCAACCATAATTCTATTATAACACAACTGTAAAGTTTCTTCCCATGAGGGATTTCACCATGAGGGGACCACTTTTGGAGTTCATCGATTTATGCACCTTATCAACCATGACAAGACTATAATTATCAATGCATCATATATCAAAGAAACCATATCGATCCATCTTCATCTTTGCATCATGTATCAATGACAACTCATTGATCCATCTTCATCTATGCATGACATCATATGCATCATATAATTGACATCTATCCATCCTCATATATTAAATTTGACATCAATCATCAATCAATCAATCCTTTGGCATCAATCAATCACTTGACATCAATCAATGAAACCATTGGCATCAATGACAACATGATCCAACAATATCCCCCTTTGGCATTGATGGCAATACCAACATTGATGTCAACACCAATCATTGATGTCAACATGTAGAAAAGTCATACTCTATATCAATAGTCACCAAACATATCAATGTGACTATCTCTCCCCATCAATAAATATCAATCACATCAATGTGACTATCTCTCCCCCTTTGACATCAATGGCAAAGGGACATTATCCCCTTGGGGCTGCTCCCCCTGCTTGAACTCTTCCTGGGATTTCTCCCCCTGTTTGAATGCCTTTGATCTTACTCTGAATAATCTCTCCCTTTTTTAACAAGGGATATCATTTTGATGTAATGTTGAAGATACATTGCTCATACTCCCCCTGTGACCATCGCTCCCCCTAGAATTATGCCTCTATGCTCTTTTCTTCAAATATAGGGCTCTTTCCTAGTATGCATCTGAAAAATATCTCCTCCTAGAATCATGGAAAGAAGAATGAATCCCCCTATGGGTATGTCTCCCTCTATATTCTCTGCACGATGCTACCACATGACGATCCTTGAACATGTTCATGCATCAAACTCATGCAATACAAAACATAATGAAGCAAATGATATGTCAAAAATGAAATAGAAAATCATGAGAAATCAACCAAGTACATCCTGTACCAAAATGTGTCCCCACTATGCACAACACCCATGTACATCAACCATGTACATCAACACCATACTATGTGCCATAAGATATCATCCATGGAATGTATCGACCATATGCCTCTATCAACATGCCAACATGTGCATCTACCAATATCCCAACCATGTGCATCTACCAACATGCTAAACAAGTGTCATATCTCTCATGATATGTCTCTACCATGAACCAAGTGTCACAATCATCAAATGTCTCATGTACCAAAATATATGCTAATCAAGTAATACCAATGATTTTCTTTTAGCCAAGTACTCATCATGCAAACATATATCAAACATGTACATCAACATGCATGTATCACTACTTGTACCAAGAAAGTACGCCAACCATGCACCAATACTACAACATGATGAATCCTCATACATGTATGGCAAGTCTTCCATAAAACATGTGTCAATCACACTGCTAGTAGGTGCCTCTACCAATGAATCAACTATAGGTCAAACCATGACTCATCAATGATGTACAACATGATCACCTCATCAACTCACCAACTACATGTCCCAATATGTAGCCCATTCATATGCCAAATGCATGCACCAAGATATCCAACAAGTAAGCTTTCAATAATACATCACAAGATATATCAATGAAACTTAAATATGCATAATCCATGTACCCCAATAGATTAGCCTCAATCCTCCATTCACTTCAGCAAATACTAAGCATCCAACAATACATGTACTAGTAGTATGCTTCAATAGATCAATGACATCTCTAGCTATCATCGTCATGATAAATCATATAACCAAGGTGACATAACTTCACTTTTATAACCACCATTGTTCTTCAACATAAAAATTCCTCAATCCATACTCATGGGTTAGTCCCATGCATCCAAGATGGCCTTTCATTATTTTTATCATCACTTTACATAATCCAATATAGAATCATGAAAACTTGCAKAAAACAATTTCAGAACCTACAACAAACCATGTGAGACTCTCCAACACAGAGTTATACCATCACATCAAGCTACAACCCWTGTGCATTGCCTTTTTCCTAMGGTTTTACCCCATATACGCGGCCTGTGRCACAACATATCGTGTATKTACRCRACCTATTCAAGGTCAGCCAGCGTATGTACRTGACTGTTACAACTGTCACCCATGTATACCTCAGTAGATGAAACACTTGAGCTTCCCTTTAGGCTTTMATTCTRTTCTGGTTGCTCARTCTTCTTCACCCACTTATGAAGGTGTCCCTGCTTCTCAGAACTTGAGCTCTGAGCATCCATTTTTGCAAAGATGTCTCCCTTCCTTACTTCATTCCTTCTTCTACCCATGTTATGYGAAGTCCTCATCATGGAATTTCTTCTTGTGTTCCAACAATCCTAGAATTTGTGGCCAAATCCACTACAGATGTAGCATCTCATGGTATTATAGTGAATAGAAATGTGTCCTACTTGATCACATCTCCAACACCTTATGTTGTTATAAAATCTTCCATTATATCTCATTTCATAAGATCTACATTCAAAAGATATGTGACCATATTCATTACATGAATAACAATGCCCATGAAAAATACTTTCATACCTTTGCTTTGGTGTCCCAAAGATAGATTCTTGATGTATTCCTTGCATTGTTCTTTTTTTTTTAAAAAAACCCTTGTGTAGATGGTTGATTTGAAACATTTTCTTCTTCCTTTGATGGACTTACCTCATGCTTCTTTGAGGTGCTTGCTTCAGCATGTGTAGCTTCTCCTTTGTATCCAAGACCTGATTTATCATATGGTGATCTTTGACTTTTCAAGATCTCATTCAAGATTTGTGAGCTATTCAAGAATTTGTTTGACTTCTCTACCTTCTTTCTAAGGTCAACAACTTCAGCTTCTAACTTATGAAATAACTCTTCCTTTTCATTTATTTGATTCTTCAATAGTTCCTCTACCCTTTTGGCTTCTCCAATTTGGGTCTTGAGATGAACAATAGTTTCAAAACACTTTCTAATCTCATAATCTACCTTCTTATCTTCTTGTTCATTCCTTAGTCTTGTGGTCTCTTCTTCCTTTTCTTCTAATTGGGTATTATTACTCTCTTCTTGTTCTTTGAGCATTCCCTTTAACTTCAAGATGTGCCTTTGACTCTTCTTAAGAAACTTCTTACTGTTATCTGAAAGATAGCTATAGTCTATATAATAATGATCATTGATATATTCATATAAACACTCTTCAACTTTATTTTGAAGTTCTAATAGTTCTTCTTCTATTCTTTCCATGGGATGACTACCATCAAACTCTACACAAACTATTTCTAGATTTTATTCTTCACTTGTAGAGAA
>JASDQU010213113.1:5024-18750 GCA_032191745.1 Picea mariana
ATCCCCCTACCATCAAAGCTGAGTTTGGACAAGAAAGAGACTGTCTCATTGGGAACATCAGGTAATGAGAAGTGGAAAGCATGTTCCAACGCAGTGATTTGGGGAGTCATGGGGAAATTAAATACATTTGAAATAAAGGCTCCTACAAGGCCAACCTGTCAATCAACCGTCCTTCTAGCGCCATTTTTTGACGGACGAAATTGACTATCCGTCAACTGGAAGAACGAGTCTGGTGTGGGGTTGTCTAAGTAACCCGAGTCGTTTGGTGTAACTCCTTCTGATGGGTTTAATGGTTTTGTTAGCCAATCTAAAATCCTAAAAGAAAAAAAACAAAAGAAATAAATAACCAAAAAATTGCTAAACACTATATTATATATGTACATATACTCTAATATAACTATTGTTGGTGTATTTAAGAAGAAAATATACAAATCTCACTTATGTACGTCATTTAGAAATTGCAAGTTTTAATCGAAACTTACGAAATCAATATGAAAAATGATTATTTTTAAACAAAACATAAAGAAAGCACATTAAAATATTTTATGTTTTCTTTTACAAACCTAACTAATCTCGAATTGAATAAACTATGAAACACAGATGTGCAGATAGTCAAAATCTAATCTAAACATTCTGGTTTCATTAATATGTAAATGAAAAAAATTAAAAACACAAAGAATCTAACCTATTGTTAATTAGTGAGATGTATCCAAGCATCTGTATGAGTGAAGAACATCCAACTGCCACGCCCAAGAGAAAAATATGCAATATACTTTATGATTGTTTTAAATAAATTCAAAACAAGTATTGGTAGCTGAGGTTTAATGACAAAGCAGGGAACATAAATTCAACCCTGTGATATTATGATCACAAATAATTAAAGAAAGAGAAATTTGAGTGTAACGCATTGCATTTCACCATTCAACTAAAAATCAAAGATAAATCCTATCATTCGAATTGAAAATATGATCATAGTGTTAATATCTAGAGCAACAAATTATAGATGATATTTATAACATAAGCATCCCGAAAAATAATAGATCATTGAGTCTAAAGCTACCAGACCTATTAATATACAAGGATTAGAAAAACATGAATGAAAAGATCATTTACAAGAGTCTAAAGCCAAAATGCCATATGTTGTTTCATTAAGTCTTGGAATCATTCATCCATCTTCTGCTCTAGGCCAAGATCGTTTCCTTTACAAAGTGTAGAGTATAAAGGGTTTATGAAATCTAAACTTCCTATATTCTAAGATAGGATCAGATCTCAAAATATCAAAACATTACAAATATAGAGATCCTAGAGCCACTCATGATCAAACTATATCTTCAAAAATTTATGAAAGTTTTTTCCTATTTACAAAACAAACAAAAAGGAGATAGCTAATCAACTAAGTCGAGCATGTTCCATCCCATAAGATCATCATCAAGATACACCATGACCTGAAAAAATGAAATGAGAACAAGTTAGATCATTATTAACAAGCAATTAMTAATATTTATTAAAAAATGACTTGAATTCCAACTAATTAAAAAAAAGAAAAAARCTACAGGTTTCTGTAGCTAGTTAAAATAGTAAAAATAAAARTAAAAATAAAAYCTAATCTATGTTATTTTCAAAATAGAAKCAAATCAAAAAACATAACAACTATTTTCTATTTCATCCATTTGACCAAGGAGCATCCGAATTCATGATAGTGGAATTTGTTGGGTTGTTCTTTTTTAATGATCATTTTATTAAATTTCTTAATCCTCTTGTTTGCCAATTTTAAATCTTAATTACTCTCCTTATGCCTTTGGTATTGCTTGATAATTGGTTTGTGAACCATATTAGGAATTGGCTCAACAGTAGGGGCATGAAATTTATGTCCTTTATCACATCTAAAAATCTCCTCCAATGCATGAAAA
This sequence comes from Picea mariana, assembly GCA_032191745.1. Taxonomy (NCBI): domain Eukaryota; kingdom Viridiplantae; phylum Streptophyta; class Pinopsida; order Pinales; family Pinaceae; genus Picea; species Picea mariana. The sequence continues at coordinate 6,935 of JASDQU010213113.1, forward strand.
TAGTGTGGCCTTTTTGCCCAAGGGGTTTCGAACTACAGCAGAGAGTAGATCTGTGATAGCTTGGTATTTTGTGGATCAACACATAGGTAATTGACAATAGGGTTAGATATACAGAGGATGGGGTTTATATTGGAATGTAGAGATGAATCTATTGTGTTCTTAGGTGAGGTGAAATCGTTTCTACATGGGCAAACTTCCCAAGTATCCCCAATCTAGATAAGCTCAAAGTGAAAAAGATTTGATAGTGGGTTAAAATTCCATTTCTGATAAATATTAATCACTTTATGTAGAATCATAACAGATATAAAAGAACATAATCTTGAACCCTATCCAAATCCATAACAGGCTTGAATTTCTGAACAAAACAAACAAAAAATGCTTACCTTAGCCACAAAGAAATTTAAAGATTTTTCCCTCCAAAGAACGAGATGTACCTATGAAACTGTATCATTTTTGAAGAATCTACCTGCGATGAAGGTTAATGACCCCATTTTTGAAATGGATCTTAAAGGGTTTTATCTAATTCGTAATGGTTTTCCCAGAAACTGTCCCGCAAAAACATGTCTTAGGAAGGAAAATATGGGATTTTACAAAAAGAAAACTTAGAGCCATTCAGTTGGATTTGGACAATAGGAGCCATTAAGAGTATAACTAGACTGTAATGAGGGAAACTCAAACTAACTATGGGTTTGAATGACAGTTGTAAGAGGGGTAAGTCTGAGTGGATACCATGAGAACAAAATAAGTAGAGAACCTGTGCGATCATAGCATACGCATGAAGGTATCGATCATGGGGTTTGAACACTCTTCATCATGAATGATTTGAGTACATCACACTACCCAAACTCTTAACTCAAAATGAGAGGCCTGTTAACTCATTTTACCAACCAAAACGACGTACAGGATATGGTTCTAGCATGTTTAATTCCCACTACATGTAATGGGTATACTCGTTTTGCAAAGGTTAGGAATGGATTTATTCTTACAAACCAAATGTCAATCGTTTTTTGGTATATTTGCAAAGTATCCAAAATATAAGGTTACAATCCAAGAGCGACTCAACATAAGTATTTCATTGATATATGATAAACTCAAAAATTCATTCAAGTAAGAGACATGAGGTAGATGTAAGAACATTAAACATTTTAGAAACCAAGCTTTGGATAGGGTTATAATGCGACATCAATTTTTAATGCTTGATTCATGCTTACAGTCATAAATCAAGCATGAAAACACAAGATAAAAATAAAACAAGAATAATCAAACATCCTTTTATAACCCAATAATCACCTTCGAATAGCGATATTTACAGGATGAGGTGATGGTAGCTACAGGAGCTGTTATCTATCATTAAAAATAGAAAAATCATGTAGGGCTGACAACAGACTGCCAACTTCAGGTCATACGTCAAGTTACCATTTTGATAGGCCACCTTTGGTGCAATATTGATGTTATGAGGATTCCAACGTCTCGGAGCTTCGGACCCCTGAAGCCCCAAACCCCAAAAATCATAAGGTTGTAGCCCTCAGAACTTATCAAAAGCTTCATATGACTGGAACCATGGAACCTAGTGCTATTCCTGACGAGAGCTAAGCCTTATGATAAGTTCTGAGGGCTACAACCTTATGATTTTTGGGGTTTGGGGATAACCCAATAATCACCTTCGAATAGCGATATTTACAGGATGAGGTGATGGTAGCTACAGGAGCTGTTATCTATCATTAAAAATAGAAAAATCATGTAGGGCTGACAACAGACTGCCAACTTCAGGTCATACGTCAAGTTACCATTTTGATAGGCCACCTTTGGTGCAATATTGATGTTATGAGGATTCCAACGTCTCGGAGCTTCGGACCCCTGAAGCCCCAAACCCCAAAAATCATAAGGCTTAGCTCTCGTCAGGAATAGCACTAGGTTCCATGGTTCCAGTCATATGAAGCTTTTGATAAGTTCTGAGGGCTACAACCTTATCTCTCAGTCGAACAAATATTAATTTCATGGGAATGAGCCCACGATTATTTGGATGACTAGTTTTAAGGAAGCGCCTTCCATTCTCCAAACTCAAGTTCTAAAACAGGGAAACCTGAATCGAGGAATTGACCAGACCCAACCGCTCTTCTGGATTCTATACCAGATCTTTACTTGTGGAATTGATACCTGATTAATCCCTTTGAGAAATATTTTAACCATTACATAGGCCAATTCCCTATGTCCCAAATTCGTTTAGAACCCTATTACTAATAGTTTTCCCTTTCTAGGTAAAAGTAAGAATAAAACCATTAATAGGGGATAATGGTCAAATTATACCTCAAAATATTCAGTCTGTTAGACCTCCACAGTCATAATTACCTAGCATAAAAAAAGATACAATAATATTCCATCATCCCTATATATCAAGGATGTATATGTATATAGTGAATACACGCATTCAATCATACATTTAAATTAAAATTTGCAGAGTCTATGGAATACTTATCTATTACAGTTGATAGCCGACCAACTGACTGTGGGTGTTCACCTATCCACCCAACTGTAGGCTTAGAGGAATTCATTCTTAGCTCTCAGGACAACCCCTTGCTGAGCCATGATATCACTAGGGAACTTTTGTAGTTTCTTAGAGATTCTTTCTCTATCACAGCCTCTATGAGGTTATGTTTATCAGATGCTCCCTCAGCATCAAGCTCGCAATATTCTTCTCGGGTAAAGTTTTCTAGGTTCTCTCTAGTAACGAGAGAAACCTATTATTTTCCTATCTTCCTCTTAGCATATATGTATTTCATTCCCCCTATGGTAATTGTATCCTTCTTTTCTTCCCTCGTGTGTATTGTTACACACCTTTTTCCTCCCCTGGAAGGTTCTAGACATGTTATGTTCCTTCTGTCAGAAGAAACTTGAGTCAATCTAGGCCTGTAGGAAAACTCTAATCTCTGGTACTTAGAGATGACGATATTTTTTCTCCTCAGCTAGAATCTCCATGCTTCCATTCTGTTATGAGGAAAATCTCTCTATGGCTAGGGGTAAACCACAATAGAAGAAAATGACTACATAAATCAACTCTAATCTCAACTATGCTATATAAACAAATATGATAGAAAAAGAAGATAAAAGGCCTACCTCATCCATACGTTTGGTGAACTCCATCATTGAGAACTTGACCTAAAGAAATATGCCTGGAACTAGTCCTCAACAACCAAGCAATGCAAGCATATGGTGATAATGTATAATTTTAGCACATTCAATAGTATTATCCATCAACATTCATAACAAATATGCCCATGGAATAATAATTCAAATATTTGAAAGATATTAATTCGATGAGAAAAGAGTATTTCTATTAAAATATAATCAACAGAAGTGAATGAGTTACAAACTTCTATGTTGGCATGGTTCAGAATCGAGAAACTAAGTTCTTTCCAGCTGGACCTCCACCACTTCAATCCTCCAACAAAGGCAAGCTCATATAAGAGAGACAATGAAGTTCTCAATCAATAAGGGAGGAGATTGGGGGATGAACAATGTGTTCAGAATTAAATGACAAAGGGATGCAGACTCAATGTGAAGTGAGTAATTTCTCCAGAGTAACCTTGCTCTCAAAGTTGAATTATGTATCCTCTTTTCCATAGCTTGGATTTGGTGCATTTATAGCCTTCAAGTGGAACTGAAGGGACGATTCAGAATGTTTCCAGTATATAGAAGGTAAAGGATCATTGATCTCGTGACGTGACATGGAAACCTGACACCATTTTTTCAATTTTGGGCACAAATTCTGATGTACGCGGGCTGTAGTGGTGCAACCTGTGTATAAGCATGTTGTAATATAGGCAGGGAATGTATATGTGGAAAATATGTGTTTTTAGCTCTGGGATTTGCAAAAATGGATTTCAAGTTTGCATAGGGAAATAAAATAAGGCCCTCTATGTAAGATTTCATTGGGTGAGGCAAATCTTGCTATAACAAATGCCCCCTAATGTGTCAGGTTAGTAGAGTATATGCGATGACTGAAATACATTATAAGACCCAGAAGTGGAGTAATGGGGACCAAACTGGAAGAACTAGTTGCTCATTACAATCTGTACTAAGTTTGCACGCATGGCTGCCAATATAAATTACACTTCAGATCCATGTGAAAATATACCGAACAATTATCCATGGCCATTAATAGGAAAATACAAAGGTGGTTGCATGCCAAAGGATGTCACAGTCACAGAAAAGAACCAGTAAAACCAGTCTCAAAATCAATCTGAAGATATATGTATACAATGGAGTACAATATGATCTCCCATGATCACTAAAGTCACATAGGTACTGGTCCAATTAAAAGGTAGCAACAACTCAGAAAAGTTGCAACTACAAACTGATGTCTTCAAGTCTTCTACACAATCCGCCAAAGGTGCAAGTCTACATCATGTGAATAAAGGAGTTGAGGTTGAACACAATGAGACTTTGTTTTATTATCGATCATTGAGGTATACCATTAACAAACACAAGACAACCTATCGATGATGAAAGTAGGTATCAAGGCACTGAGTACATTCTTACAAGTGTGAATAAAGGAGTCGAGGTCAAAAAATTGAAGAATCCATCGATTAGGAGACATTGATGTATTCCCAACTGTCAATGGTGAGAGAACCTGGCACTAATTACTACAAGCCTCTACGTACTCATAGGACTCTAGGCCTCATATCCATAATAAATGAGATGAAGTTGATGGAATAAAACCCACTGAAAGGAGATCATTAAGGCATATCTCATCATTCAACACGAGGTACAAAGCAAGATATTGATGATTTTGAGGAAATTGGACGAAGAACATGTTCACGAACCAATGACCCTGTGCATCTTTCACATGTGCCAAGTGCAAGAGGTACACAAAAAAGACCCTTTGAATATAAGCCAATGAGGAAAACTGTTGACAAAGGCAAGGAAACCACCAATAAGGATAATGGCATCCAAGACACTACACGAATCCAAATGTGTGAATAGATGTCTTTCCGTTGAACACAAGGGAAACCACCTAGTCAATGACCAATGATGAAATGTTGACTATTGGGTTCAAGATTACCTACCAATGAGGAAAGGAGGACTAGGGTGCGCAATAGGATTACAACTTCATGTGATTTTGAGACAAACTAAGGGTATGGACAACATGCAAAGTCAAGAGTTATGAGAAATGGCCGACACAGGTTGATAGACATCCTTTGAACAAGAGCATGAGACATATGGAAGACTCTAGAATCATAAACTCAATGATGAAACCATGAGATGCAAAAGGCACCAATCAAATTCTCCATAAGGACTAGAAGAGTAACCAGTCGGGGCAGTAGACTCTCTGTAACGAGCTTAGCTTCCTAAGGTCATGCTAAACCAAAAATTATGATGACAAGTGGACTCAAAAATTTTGTGCTCTATTCAAAGGCGACACGACTTCTGCCAATATAATATCATACTCCTTTCCCGCCCATATTTTTTTTTTTTCATAGTCAAATAAATGATATGATACAGAGGAGAGAACGAGTGTCGCAAGTAAGCAAAACTAGTTCTAGCAGTGGAACATACCTATGCTCAACGCAAGGAGGTGCATGCGTGAGATGGACACTCGGGGGAATGTTGCCTCTTGGGTATAGGGTGTCAATATGAGAAGGATATAAATAAGGCTCTGCTTGGTTGAGGATGAAAAACTGCTGAGTTAAACAGTTTATAACACAAAGCGAGAACCAACAATAGGCTCAATACTGCAAGCAAGGGCATGAGATGCAGTCACAACTTAATGCCAAATAATTTCCTTTTTCATAATCTTAGTCTATTTCATTTGAAAAATGGATAAATATGTTCCAAATAGACGTCCTTTCGGATCCAATTTATGAGTGTGAAAGAGACAATTTCACTCGACAATCTTTTCGCTCTTTTTTTTAAGACAAGTCAAAAAACAACTTAAATCAAACTCGCATGGGAGTCCTCTAGGAATTGGTCATCCTGTTTATGGGTGAGAAATGTTGTTCAACATAAATTCATGTATTATCTAAGGGACTCTCGGTCCTACGGAATAATCTCTACATGGGCACCAAACGAAGCAGAGGATCTAACTAGGGTACCCGTGTTTGGTAAGTGTCTACAATTTGATAATGATACTTCTAGTAGCAGATAGAAAGTTTCATGTCTCCAAAAAATGGGTTCATACCTAATCCATATGAGTGACATTTATAGGATGATGCAAGTGTGCATGATGGAATGGGTACATATCCTATATGTTGGGTAGCAAAAATACATGTCTGAAGTTACGAATGGTCGATATAACATTGAAAACCACAAGAATCCCTGGAAAAAACTACAAAAACCAACTCGATCCACTGTTGTATTAGTCCATTAAGTGAAAATATATCTGAAACTATGCAAAGTGGGTAAAAAATTACTATAAATAGTAACAAAAACCAATTTTACTATACCATTTTACTCTTTACCTAGATAGTGGATTTTGGACAAAATTACCTCTGATCTTCAACTAGTGATTGAGAGAGCTACGAGTGACAGAATCAACGACCGTATATACTAGGTAATTCCTCTTCCTTTCCTCTTCCTTTCTATTGGATTACATTTTGTATTTAGGGTTCAATTTTTAAGTTATTTAAGGAGCAATTTAGAGGTTTAGGTGTACGCAGGCTACCATTCATCAGGTCGTGTATACGTGTGATTATAAATGGTTGTCTAAAAGATATCTTGCATATACTCAGCCCTATACATGACTGTGAATGTTCCAGTCTACGTATATGTCCGTAATCAAGGTTTTTGATGATTTCTAACTCAAAAAGTGATGTTTCTCTTGTAGGATGGTGCTAGAGTGTATGAGAAGTGAACATGAGGAGGTAAATGTTGTTGTGGAAAGAGATCTAGTGGCCCAAATGGCCTTGAAAAGATGTGGGTTGTATAAGTTTTGGCCACTCAAAGGGATGAGGGCCCAAGTGAGGTTTCTACAATTGCTCATGGATTACTGGGATCCATACAGTGGGAGCTTCAACCTTGATGGGAAACCATTAAGGATTGAAGTCAAGAATATCTATTTCTTGACTGGGTTGTCACGTTGGGGTGAGGTTCTCAACCTCAAAGTCCAGGGAGATGGGAGCGGTATGAAGATAGAAGGAAACATAGATGCTCACTGCATTGTAGGGACTAAGAAGGTCGAGATTCAACTCCCCATCCGAGCGATAAACAATCTAAGCCTCAATACTGTTGTCCTCATTTTGACATGGATCATAGGATCGATTTCATTGCACCAGGAATTGAGGTCACTTATGTTCTACTTTGTATAATGCTTGAGACCCACAATGTACGACTGGTGCACCTTAGTATTGGATAACATGAAGAGCCAGTTGATAGAGTGAAAACAGGGTGGTAAGAGGAATTTTAGGTTTTCTTCCATCTTCTGTACCTTTTTCTTCAAGTGGGTTCTAGGTTTGGGACCTAGAGTTGAGATCATTCCTCAAGGACCTCACAATCTATCCATGGCATGGTGGACCTAGGTGATGTTACGTCAGGGGGGAGGTAGGGTTTCCACACCCTACAATGATGATTTCTTTTACTGGTGGAGATGACAAGTCATTTCTTTCGATGACTATCCCTATGCATGGATCGACTTCAGAGGGGACCCTCACCTATGGGGACATAGGTATGTCAAAGTTTTTTAAAAATTTTAATTTTTGTATTTTTGTATAGGAAAACAAAAATATTTTTGGGTGATATTTAAGTACTAACTAGACATGTATGTAACGCAGACGTAGCTCCACGATGGTCGGACGAACTTCCACGACGTCATTGGAGGCACTAGGGAGATGAGGCAGCAGGAGGAGAAGCATAGATAGTCCTTCAAGACATCCAGGGCAACCTGTCTCATTTGACACAAAGGATTCAGATGGTTCAGGTTGAGGATCTATCGAAGGCTATGTAGCGACAGTTGGTAGGCATGCCCAGAGCTTGGGTGTGACTCTTTCAGAATCTCAGAAACATCATAGTTTGTTATCATGAGACACATCCAATGCCACAAACGTAGATGTCATGGATCTTGTATTATCGGTTGTATATGTGTATTGAGGGTGTTAACCCCAATTTTGTACTATAAACATCATATTTTTTTAAATATATATAAAAAAATGGTTCTTCGGCTTTACTTATGTTACAATGTGTAAATTGATGAGAATGTTTTCTTTTCTTTAGTTATATGACAAATGCCAATCTAAAATGAAATTAGCATATGCATCAGATACATAATTAGAAATCCTAGGTATGTGATGATAGGTAATAAAATTAAACTATCGTTTGAAAATGCATACCTGTAGAAATCGTCAAAGTAACACAGGGTCGCGCACACGGTAACTGTCATTCAACTGACATACTACTAACCTGGAATCCAGGCAAACTTCCAAAGAGTGAATACCATGATAAATGGCATCACATAAAATTTCTATAACGACGCTATATTCAGCCACATTATTCATGGATGGCCCTAGGCATACACCACCTGAAGACACTAGTAGACCCTCGGGTGAGTAAATAATCCAAGTGGTGGAAGTCAAGTTTTGTGTATGATGACTAGCTCCTTCTACAAATCCTAAGTAGACCGAACACTCTGTTGACATCTTCCAACAAAGGGAAAACTTGATAAGCAAGATGAAGATAAGAAATAAAGGGAAAATATANATTTTGGGGCTCAAGTGTAATATTGTTTCAATTATAGCCAATTCCCGAGCTTGGACAACATGTTCCCTTAATAATCTTCTAATTCATAGATTCTTTTTCTAAGATACATCGCACGATATAGGGACCGTACCACATGGATTTGAACTTGCCTGCACCCAGCAGTTCTTTGGCTTGATCATATAACAAGACCAAGTCACCCTCAATGTATGACCAAGGACAGACAGACTTATCATATTGGACCTTGAAACGTATTTTATTCACTTGGATAGCCATAGAGGGGTCTTGACACTTCTTTTCAAGGATCTATAGGTGTACGAGGCATCGTTCGAGATCAGAAGTGTCAGGTAGGAGTGAAACTACCAATATAAGAGAGGGATTTCACATTCAATATGTAATATCAACTCCACACCATGTACTAGATGGAAAGGAGAAAATTCGATCAGAGTCTTGACTGAGGTTTGGTATGCCCGAAGTGCAGGATACAACATGATATGTCAGTAAGATTTTCTCTGGCTAACAGTTTTCTGCAAAATGGTCTTGAGAGAATTTTTTATGGCCTCTACTTGTCCATTTTCATATGGATAGTAAGGGGAAGAATGAGCATGCTAAAACCTTAGTTTGGATGCTATCTCTCCCATCATTTCATTCTGAAAGTGAATTCCATGATCAATGAAAATATCACTCGAGATTCCTAATCTGACGATAATTTGATTGAATATGAAGAAGGAAAAATTCTTCTCATTATATTTAACTATAGGCATCGCCTCGACCCACTTAGTAAATTTTTCTATGGCCACAATGATGTGTTGATTCTCCCCAACCGATGTTTGGTTACAATCCACAAAGTCCACATCCCACTTCATGAAGGGACCGATGATAATGACTGGATGGAGAGGGGATGGATGTGAGCGCATTTTTTGAGTGAACACCTAGAAAGGGTGACACTTCTTAACCTCTTAAATGCAATCTTTAAATATAGATGACCGAAAATAACAAGCTCCCATAATTTTCTGGGTTGTTGCAAGCCCGAATAGATGACCACCACAAGCCCCACTGTGGAAATCGTTTAGAACTGACTCGACTTCTTCATGAGTTAAAAAATGATTCAAGATGTTGTCTACCCCTCGACGATATAGAGTGTCACTGACGATAAGGTAATTCTTAGCTTGGTATTTTATATGTCGTCGGTCATCTCGCAAAAGATGTTAAGGGAACTTGAAATTTTGAAGAGATAGAACAATCTCTCCATACTAGAGGTCTGATGATGAGACAAGGAAAATGTGTTCAGCAAAATAATCAACATGAATAACATCCTCATCTAATCGTGGGAGGTCGTATATTAATTCTGCAAAGACTAGTATATTAATCGTGGGAGGTCGTATATTAATTCTGCAATGACAATCCATTTATTGGACTTTACCCCTATGATATGCCTTGTAAGGACATATTGAAATGGATTGACATTGGAAACCGCAGTAGTTTTGCAAAGCAATATATAATGGCATAATTGTTGAACTACATGAATGACAGCCAGAGCTATCTTTTCAATGTGAGAATATTTGAGCTCAAGATCAACTAAGTTTCGACTAAGATAGCAGATGATGTGCTCATGCAGCTCATCATCCTCCTGAACCAATACCATACCAATCGTATCTTCATATGCGGTGACATAAAGCAAGTAATTTCTATTGTAGTCGAGAGACTTCAACAGAGGCATTGATACCAAGGCTTTATTCAAATCATCAAAGGATTATTTTGCAAGGGCATATTTCACTATAAACCGATGTAAAAAGTTATTTTTCACCTGTAAACCTTGAACCTTTTGAATAGTGAATGGGGGAGGCAATCAAAGTATTTCCTCAACCGTCAAAGGATCTACCATCATCCTAGTCTCAGAGACTAAAAATCCTAGAATATGTTCTGACCTAACATAAAATATGCATTTGTGAGGGTTCAATAAGATTCGATAATGACAAAATATTTCAAAAACTAGATGAAGGTGTTTAGGGTGATCCACTTTCTTACGAGAGTGAGCAGCAAGATCATCAAGATAGGCTTCAACTATTTTCTTAAGATCGTGGAATGCGAAGGTCATAGCACGTTGGAAGGTTGCTCCCATTGTTTTAAGGTCAAAAGGCATATTCCGGTATGAAAAAGTACCCTAAGGACAAATAAATGTTGTCTTATGTTGATCCTCGGGTTTGATTTGAATTTGATTATACCCTAAAAATCCGTCCATGAAAGAAAATTTTTTTCTTCCCGCACACTCGTCGAGGATCTGATCGATGAATGGTTTCGAGAAGTTGTCCTTAGGACATGCTTTTTTCAGGTCACAAAAATCCATCCATACTCATATGGTTCCTTACTTCTTATTCATGGGAACGATATTGGATACCCATTCGGTCAAGGGAACTGGGTAGATAAAGACATCATTAGGTAGTTTCTCTACCTCTTCCTTAATATCAGGGACCTTCCGGGGATTGAAAGCTCTAAGACATTGTCGAACAGGCTTACCATCCAGATAAGTTTTAATCTCATGTTAAAAAATTCGAGGGTTGACTACTGGAATCTCTTCATATGACCAAGAGAATACATATCAAAATTCCTTGAATATTTCGATGTAGATCAAGATTTATTCTGGAGAACAATCTGCACCAATGTGTACATTTTCAATATTTCCATGGGTACGAGAGATATCTATCGTGACGGTAGGTGATATACTCTCCATATTTCCTTCGACATAAATGTTATGTGTATCAAGTATAACTACAACGTGACTAACTATCTCTCTCAAAGTAGATCCAAAGTCATCTTGTTCGATTCTAGCAAGCTCTATGAGAAAATAAGAGTGTTGATTCATATCATTCCAAGGTTTGTCAAAACTATTTATGGCTTCGATGATAGCTTCATATGAGGGAAAATTATCATGAAGGTAGTCATTTGAATAAGATGACGAAGAGGCCCACATGGGCTTGAGAAAAATATCCTCCTCATCCGTTTGTGAGGTAATAGGATCGGGATTGGCGGAAGAGTCAAGAACATCTTGATACGCTATCTCTGCTACTGATAGTGGCATGGCCATTCTAGCATGAGACTGACCTTCACAAGACACAGTCAAGGAAGGTAGG
>JASDQU010213114.1:0-18590 GCA_032191745.1 Picea mariana
TTTTCTGTTGAGTTATCTTTTACTCCTTTATCCTTTTCCTTTCTTAAGTCAACTTAAAAATATAACTTTTAACTTCTTGACTTTTCCCCCCTCAGTGTGAGACTATGACCTAGTGGGGGTGCCCAGGCCACTGAGTCTCCTCATCACCTCTCTAAGAGGTGGGGGACATTACATTAACATACATTTTTGTCAAGGGAATCCTTTTCTAGATTCCCTCTCACCACTACTTGAAAAGATCAAGTCATACCTTATATGGATACCATCCACTTTTGGATGTCAATCTGACCCATTGGTCATCTAGAAGTGCTCCAACACTTCCCTTACTACATTCAGTATCAAAATTACATTAACCATTTTACCTAATTTATAATGAATTTTAATGTCTAATAACATTTGGACTATATCCTTAAATCCCAAATACAATTTTCTAAGTATGTTACTTACTAAGTATTTTAATAAAGAACTCTAGAGTATATCTAGATCATAATTAGTGTTGGGTACACAGTCCATCTCTTTCCTTTTAAACGTTTGTAGAGGTTCTAGTTGTTTTCCCTATTCTCATTAAAACAAAAGATAGGATGTAAATGTAGATCAACCTTAACCATTATACCCAGAATTATTCCTTATGTTCAACAACAATTAGGGATGGAGGTCACTCTCCTCCTCCCATGGGAATTTTGGTAGATTAGTTTTCTATCCACCAAGCAAGGGAGGATGTTGTGATTGCTTGCTCAATAACTCCATATTTTTGCAGCTTTGTTTATCAGCTTGATTAGAAAAACATTTCCCAACAATTCCTGCACCTAGAAACAAATTTGTTTCTCAGTTTCCTTCATATCCAAAGAGTTGCACATTGATCCAGATGGATCTCAGTGACCATCCACCTCTTCCACTAAATCACCATTTTGAGCTTATGGTTTTGATAAACGATGATATTCACCCTTTTTATGGTGAATGGAATGTAATAACATCTTCATTTGTTAATTACATACATCATTTAATGATTTTGTAGTGGTCTTATGTACATGCCTATAGCATAGCATTAATGCACTAGATCCCATTAGAAATCCATAGTTAGGTGCACTAAGGCTGGAGTAGTACTAGGATGGGTGATCGCCCGGGAAGTCTGATATGCCGTCAAAATCGAGTAGAAGCTCAAACAAAAGACACGAAAATTTGCGCCTGGGAACCCCTCACAGCAAAAGCCAGGAAAGGGTGGCCCCAACCCACAGAACAAAGGACAAAGAAAATATTGACAATATCAAGACAACCAATCCAAGCCGCAAGAAAAGAAGGACACTAGAAAGACAAATAAAGATACCGAGAAGTGGTGTGACTTCCATAAGATCCCTTGGCATAACAATGTTGATTGTTTCTCAAAGTAGTCACTGGTGCCCGAAGTGAAACCCTCTGAATTAGATGTGGGTTTTGACTCTGATTCAGAACCAGAAAGTGGAAGATGAATCATTGACATGTAACCCAGTGCCACCAATTCTACCACCAGGCTGTAGCTTGGTGAACCAAATGAGCCAGAAGAAGGTGAGGGCCTCTTCCATTCCAAGATGCGGGTAAAAGGCACCCCACTACACTTCATCGTTGATAGCAGTAGCCAGAAGAACCTAATCTCAGCATAGGTCATCAAGCAGATGGCCCTACCGACAACGTCGCACCCACAACCCTACACCATTGGATGGCTCCACCAAGGATGCAATATCTGCATCAGTCAACAATGTCGATTGTCATATGGCATCAAACCCTTCAAAGACGAGGTATTGTGTTATGTTTCTCCTCTTGAATTTTGTAATGTTCTTTTGGGCCAACCTTATTTATAGAAAAGTCATGCTATATATGAGTTTAGGCCTCATAGTGTTATTATTACTTTGAACAGGAAATTGTATAGGATACCCGAGGCATTCCATCCTAGTGTTATTTCCTTGATCTCTGCCAAGTAATGCAGGAAGGTCATCTCTCAGACGGGGAAGTTTGTCTTCTTCGTGATTCTCTCTCAAAATGAGCGAAATATTACAGCCACATCCAGTGTCTCCGTGACCAACCTCTCCACATAGCAGAAGCAAGTAGATAAGGTCATGGAAGAATACTTGGATATCTTCTAGTCACCTATCATGGTACCTCTGCACTGTCAAGTCAAGCACCCCATCGATCTGATCCTTGATGCACCGCTGCCCAATGGGCCAGTCTACCGCTTCTCTCTATTAGAGAATGAGGAGATCAAGTGGAAAATACAAGAACTTCTCCACAAGGGGCACATCCATCCTAAATCATCACCTTGCAGGAGCCCAATTGTGCTGGTACAAAAGAAATATGGAACCCAACGACTCTGCATTGATTACCATGCTCTGAATAAAATCATAGTCAGAAATCAGTACCAGATTCTCCGAATCGACGACGTCCTTGATTAACTCACGGGGGCCAAATACTTCAGTAAGATTGATCTGAAGTTTGGCTACCAATAGGTCCCCATAGAACAAACATAGGTATGGAATACTACCTTCAAGTCAAAGGAAGGTATTTTTGAATGGTTGGTCATGCCCTTTGGTTTGACAAATGCTCCAACCACTTTCATGAAAATGATGGATGATATTCTGCGACCATTCACCAATAATTTTGTAGTGGTGTATTTGGATGACATTCTCATTTACAACAAGACTTGGGTAGAACACTTGTAGCATATTCAATAGGTTCTACACACCCTGCGGTAGCACAAGATATATGCCAACTTGGAAAAATGCTCCTTCGGCACAAAGAGGGTCCATTAATTGGGATACATCATTGATCAACATGGCGTACACATGGATCCATCCAATATCCAAGTCATCCATGACTGGCCTACCCCAACCACACTCACTAAGCTTCGAAGCTTCTTGGGCCTTGCCAATTTATATCGCAGGTTCGTGTTGGGATTCTCCCATATTGCATGGTCCCTCAGCCAAATAACTAGGGGTGGTGGTAAGGAGAAATTTGTGTGGGGTCAGTCCCAACAACAAGAATTCGATGATTTGAGGCAATGCTTGTGCTCAACCCCAGTACTTTCGCTATCGGACCTACAAAAACCCTTTGAGATCGAGACAGATGCCTCAGACTATGTTGTGGGCGTCGTTATCACTCAACATGGCCACCCCATGGTCTATCATAGTGAGATACTATCAGATGTTGTCCGTAAGTACCCTACTTATGACAAAGAAATTTAATCCATTGTGCAATCCTGCAGCCAGTGGAGACATAACATTCTTGGGAAGTTGACAATCATCCACACTGATCATAAGCCACTATAGTTCATGCAGACACAAGGAAAATTTCATAATGACCGCCATCAGAAGTGGTCCACATACTTGCAACAATTCCATCTCAACATCAAGTATAAAATAGGAAGCACCAACCATGTCGTTGATTGCCTCAGCAAACCGCCAGTCAAAACACTCACCATAGTGCTAGACTCTTGTGGCCATGAGACCTCTGTATGCCCCCAAATTTATGAGACAGACCTGGACTTCGCCACCACCTACCAAATGTTGGGCGCAAACACAACTGTCGATAATTTCCATCTTCAGGATGGGTTGTTGTGCTGTCTGGGCTATATCTGCATTCCATAAAGCAAGAAAGAAAAGGTGATATGGGAAGCCCACTACAGTTGGGTGGCAGGACACTTCGGCATAAAAAATACAGTTGCAATTTTGCAATGACATTTCTATTGGCAAAAACTTTGACAAGAGGTCAACAAGTATATTAGGCCCTGCACTACCTGCATTATTGCCAAACTGACCACTAAGAAATAGGGCCTGTACACCCCTCTGCCTACTCCTGAAAGGCCGTGGGAATCCATCTCAATGGACTACATGTCGAGCCTCCTGTCCACCAAGAGGGGAAATGATTGTGTTTTTATGGTTGTTGACCGCTTTTCCAAGATGGCGATTCTAGCCACCTGCAAGAAGAAAATCATAGCATAAGCCATTGCCAATCTCTTCTTTGAACGAGTATGGGTACATTTTTGTATCCCACAAACCATTATCTCAGACCGTGATAGTCGGTTCCTTAGCACATTCTGGTCGAGCCTATGTTCACTGCTGGATACCAAGGTCACCAAATCCACTTCCTTCCACCCCCAAACAGATGGCCAAACTGAGGTTGTCAATCGAAAGATCGTACATATCATGCACATGTACAATTGAAAAAATCCCTGCACATGGGATGAGAGTCTTCCCTATGTCAATCATAGCTACAATCGAGCCTTGCATATCTCAACTGGCCACAACCCCTTTTAGGTGGAGTTGGGATTCCAACCATTGGGCCCCATGGATGTTGCACTACCCCTAGCGACCACCTTGGCCGGTTTGGCCCCTTCTCCACTAGAAACTGAAAAAGCTACCTGTTTCATTGAGAAAATCCAGCACATCCTCCAATAGGTTTAGGATATTCTACAAAATTCTAATGCCAAGTACAAGAAACACCATGATCAACATCGCGTGCCACATAAGTTTCAGGTGGGTGACAAAGTTTGGTTGCACTTGTAGAAAGAATGCCTTACAGGGCCCCATTGGAAGCTTCGCCCACTCCTTTATGGGTCGTACACCATCACCAAGGCTATGGGGGAAAATGATTTTGAGCTCAACATTCCCCCTGTCCTTGGCATGCACCTAGTCTTCAATGTGGCTCTCCTTCGGCCATATTTCCCACCATTATTGGGCAGCTCAGAGATAGCAAAGAAGTTGACATCGACAGAGCTCAACCCTACCTGCATGAAACATGCATCCAATGATAAAATTGTGGACACACATATCAAGGGAACTCGATAGCAAATGATCCATCTTTATCGAGTCATCAAAGCATGGCATCTCCTGCACCAAGGCAAGTGGCTCACGTTTGGCCAAATTCAACAAAAATTTCCTCATCTGATGGGGGAACTCAACACGATGGAGACCATTGCTTCCTAGGGAAGGAGGATTGATCCAGGTGGATATCGGTGGCGACTCACCTATTCCACTGGCTCGAAAAACAGTTTTCCACCTTGGTAGTTTTTCGGGTTCCAAACTCTCGGGGCCGTTTTGAGTCCCTAAAAGACGTTTTTTGGGGATTTGGGGCCCAAGTGATTGCTTGAGGCATTGACCTGGGCCAATCGAAAATCATTATTCTTGGTTAGACCTTTCCAACGGGCTATTGTGCGCCTAAAATGGCGATCGTATGAAAAATTTACGACCCCAAGAAGTTGATGTACTATCTTACCCAAACGGGGCCCACATGACTTTTGACACTTCATCTCCTAGGGCTAGGTTTTTGGATGTCTAGGGTTTTTGACATTCTTGTTTATTGTAAAAAGGCCTTCAAAGCCTCATTTTAATCATCTTCTTTTGAATGAGCACAACCGTCACATCTCTTCTCAGAGATAAGCCTCCACCATTCCTGAAAGCTTGTTTTCCGTTGCATTTTACAGTTTCGGCTTATTTCCTTATTGAATAGAAAACCAATTTTACTATATCTCTATTATTTTGTGTTAAGAATATTTTAATAATCTGTATTCATTTCGTTCTGCTAATAAAATCCGGATCACAATTATTGCAGAAAACCAACCTTCATCACTGCTAACATCTACCCTGCATTTTTTTCTAGCTAAACCTTGAAAACTAGGCATTTAGACTATTATAAAATTTAAATAGAGCTTATGGGTGCCATTATTCCCATCATATTCACACTTTTCTCACTTTCCTCTATAATTATAGTACCCAAATGCAGTAAATTCCTATGATAAAAGCAACCAATATTCACTAATAAATGCATCAAATGCCCCATTATAAATGCAACAAAGTTTCCATTACAAATGTACCACCTCTCTCTCTCTCTCATTAGTTTAGGTTCCTCTCTCATAGATGCACAAGTTTCAGTCCTAAATATTGTCATTTCATATTTAACAAATTTGCACAAGCAGATTCACCTAATAATTGTAGGCAAACCAACCCCAGTCATGGTTGGAAAGATGGAGCCCCTCTATTCAGACTGAGCTTTTCCAGTCTTAGGGTGTCCCCTAGAGGGTGTATGCTTCCAACAAAATGACCTTGTCCATGTATAGGTATGGGCCCAAATTTGGGCCTCTCCCTGTACATGGCCAGGGCCATATTCGACCCTGTCAACATCTTCCTAAGGTTGGGTTCAAATACAACCCTATCCATGTACAAACATTCCATGTTCAATTGAATACTTATATATTCAGTTTGGAAATCCGAAGGTTAGTTATGAATTATAATGGACTCTTTGATGCAAAAATTTTATATTTTAGATTGTATTTGTGCATTTAAATTTGAATTTTGTACTTTAATTTTGCTTAAAATTCATTCTTTCTTCGAAAATATGAATGTAACTTACTTCACACATCACATAAATTCAAATATGAAAACTCTTGTTAGTGTGGATTTTTGGTTTTTCGGTTTATTTTGTCTTTGGTTAAGTACCAAGTTGAGATAATGTGCAATTTTTTTCTTTCCCGCGATGGTGCATGAGACCTAGGAGTAGTTAAGAAGAGCACGATCACATTATTGATCTTCCTTTGGTTTTTTGGTTTATTTTGTTTTTCGTTAAGTACCAAGTTGAGATAATATGTGATTTTTTTCTCTCCCGGGATGGTCCATGAGACCTAGGATTAGTTAAGAAGAGAATGATCACATTATTGATCTTCCTTTTATGATGGGATGATAAAAGCTTATAAGTAAATATCATGAGAACCATGTGGACATTTTTCCATTAAAGAAGAACTTAATTGTTGACTTTGTCTTGAAATCACCCTTGCTTGACTTACACCCCCTTTAATTGTTGTGTGGGTTTTTGGTTTTGTGCTTTACCTAAAGAAAGTTAGCCACCTTGACTTTGGAAGAATTTAATTGTTGACTTTGTGTTGAAACCACCCTTGCTTGAGTTATGCCCCCCTTAATTGTTCTGTGGGTTTTTGGTTTTGTTCTTTGCTTTTTCCTAAAGAAAGTTAGCCACCTTGAATTTGGATCCCTTCTCTTGCCTTGTTTTTTTTCTTGTTGATTTTTATGATTTAACAATAAATATTTTATGTTATAAACCATTATTTGTTTAAATTATTTATTATTTAATTATGTGGCTACGACCCCTCTAGGATAGTTCTTCTTGGTCTTTTCCATCTTGTTGGAGATCTCTTCTTTGTTATTGTTTGGGGATTCTGGTTCTTCTTGCTAGTGTTACCCTCCTCATTTTTTTGTTGGTGTCACCCTCTTTATCTCCTTGCTAATGCCACCTTGTGTATGTTTTCGTTCTCTTCTATTGCTAGTGCCACCTGTGTATGTTGTTTTTTGTTTGCTAGTTTGTCTGTGACTTGTGGGAATAGCTTGTGGCTATGAAACCGTGACTCATGGGCATCTAAGCCGTCAAAATTACCCAGGGATCACACCTGGCCTGAGCCACACCAACCCTTAACATGGCTGGATTTTTTTCCCCGCAGGTTTCGAACCATTGACTTAACATCACATAGTGCCTTAACAACACACTCTATCACCGTCTATCCTACACCTCAGGGACGCCACATGTGTATGTTGTTGGTTAGTTTATTGATATTTTACCCTAAAAGTTCTTGTTGGAAATTTGTTCCATGTGTCATGATGAGATCTTCCCTGAGGGTTTGATCAATGATCCCTTGAATATTTTTCTGAGCATATATCTAAGAGGATAGAAACAACATTTTATGTAATATTGTTTCTTGTTTTAGTTTTAAGTAAATGTTTTGTCAGTGATTGTTTTTGTCAATGGCTGTAAAAAATATAGTTGTTCTAGTTTTTTCAATATATGTCTGCGATGCTTTGAAGTTTTTATAAATGCTTAAATTCTTGTGTTATAAATTTAGTATTTCCATTTAATGTTTCTATAACTTATGAACTTTCATATTCATGAATTTTCAAAGGATATATATTGAGGCGAGATGCCGAGACATGATTCTTCAAACATTCCTTGCAAACACTCTACGCTATACCAAGAAGGAAGAAGAGGAACCCCTTATTCGACTGAGAATCCGAGTGACCAACGACAATATAGTCAGAGGAGGATATTATCAAACGAGTCTGTGAATAAATCATCTCGAGAATGTGCTCAAACAAGTTCTATGGATGCAACCTTCTTAGATAGGTTGCACATTGATACTCCTACACCCGAGAATGTAGGGAATACATCAGGACAAGAAAATATTTTTGGTAATTTTCTTTGATTTTGTATTTTTGTGTATTTATGTTTATGTTTTATATATATATGTATTTTTTTTAAAAATTTTCTTATGTTAAATTATGTCGAGTTAAATGTTGTAATTACTTTCAAATGCGTGTTTAGACAATGCGTTTAATGCAAGGGAAGACAATGAAAAAGAGAGTGGGTGTCACAGATATTCTAATGTTGGTGAAGAGGGTGAATGATCCGGACGAATTTCCACACAGGGGAGGACTTTACTGTGTTCACCTAGTTGATTTGCAGAGTGGTGAAGGTGGTGAACTTATGTGTTTTGAGTTTTTTTTCCTCATGCATTTTATTAATGCTTTGTGAGGAAAAGGTCTCATGCATTTATTTTGTGCTTTTATGAGATGCTCATGCATTTAATTATGCTTTATATTTTTTTGGAAAACTCATGCACTTAATTCTTTTGTAAAATGATTAATACTTGTGAGGAAATTAAGACTCACGTATTTTTCATTGAAATTTTAATTATGGAAATTAGTTTTTATGTGAGAAACCACCTCACAACAATTTTCCAATATTCTCAATTATAGGTTGAGAGAATCAAGGACATGGATGAAGAGTCTTTGGGTGGTTTTGAGACTTTTCCCATTATGTGCTTGAAGATAGTTTGAGATCCTAAATTCATGGATCTTGTTTTTCCTCTTTTGTAATTAGATCCTATTATTGTGGATCTAGGATTTAATGCTCTTTCTTAAGAGGGAGTGAGGAAAAACTATATAATTCCTTATGTGAGCCCTTTGAAGAGAGGAGAGTAATGGAGAGTTAATGAGTGGAGTTAGAGAGCCATAGTGCTACTACTCCTAAGATTTGAGAGACTTATTCATGTAAGGTATTATCCTTCTTGATGTATGTAGAGATATGAGTGTGAGTAGTCTTCTTGAATCCTCATTGAAGAAGAAGGTGTCTCTTATGTAATCACTTATGAGAAGGTCCCAACATCTTTTGAATAAGGAATGAAAGTGATCCATATTCCAATTGAAACGGGCCCAAAGACATAGCTCAAGAGGGGTGAACTCCGTTACCAACATTGGTTGTCTCTCTCTCTTGTCTTTTCATGTGCTTTATTCCATTTGAGTTCATGTATATTATGTATTCTTGTTAAAAGAATGGTTAATCATGGATTCATATGCCTTTTAATCCTTATGTAATTACTTTGTCAGAAAATGATTCTTAATTGAAAACTTGCATAAATTACTCGCCTATTTTCAGATCATGTGGTATCAGAGCTAGGATGATTGTTTTGCGGGATGGGAAAAGGAGCGAAGAAAGAATAAAGACTTAAATACTTAGAGGAGATGAATCACAACATTCAAGCTGAAATTGCAGAGTTGAGGAGGATTTTGTAGATTGCAGAAGAATAGAAGCAAGAGGTTCAAGAGAGGTCTCAGCTTCATGGAGAAGTCCTCAATGAAATTATTGAATAATTGTAGCTCCAACTGCAATCCAAAGATGATCTCTTGAATAAGTTGCAACATGGTGAACGAATGGAGGACAAAGAGCCTTCTATCATGGATGCACAAAATCAAACCGATGTATATGATGTTTCTTCATGTTCAATTTTTTCTCAGTATGAAACTAACGTGGGCATGAAGCTCCTCACAAAGATGGGATACATAGGAGGTGGACTTGGCATTCATGGCCAAGGAGTCACTCAACCATTACAGGTGGTACAAAGACCACAATTTCCAAGTTTGGGTTATGGTAGGGAAGAGAATGGAGAATGCTCAAAGGTTGTTGAAGCAAAAACCATCTCTTCACCATAAGATTCCAATAAATGAATCAAGCAATCTTGTCCTCATCAGAGCAAGAATCACTCAGGAAAGTATAAAGGTCATTTCAATTCTTTTCTTACATATACAAAGAATGATTTATGTTTTAGATCTTATAACCATGATGTAGCTAAGAATCATAAGAATAAAGTTTGGGTAGAGAAGACGAGCATGCTCACCAAAAGTGAGACAAGACATAAAGAACCCCTTGCACGTCCTTGTGACAAGGAGATTATGTTAAAGGAGAAGCAAAGGAACTATTTCACTCATTGCGAGATGCGTGGCCATTGGATTGGGAAATGCTGGAAAGTTCATCCCTAGCTTCGTCCAAAACATGGCAAGAAAGTCATACAAGATCCTCTAGAGAAGGAAGAAGTAGATGAAGGAGTTAGTCCAACGCCAATAATCCCAGAAGCAATCCTTCAAAAAGATTAGCATTCGTTTGAATGTCTTAGTAAACAATGTTTTTTATTTTTGCAAAATTAAAATATTTTTGTCAGTTAAGATGTTCTGCAGCTATATTGGCATCCACCAGGAGCATGGATGACTGCTATCATAGGAGGAACCACTATCGTTTTTCTCAGAGAAGGCCGAACTTGCATCCCAGACACTCGTGCAAAATATATGCAAGTTTGGGGAAGTCTACATGGCTCCATTATCGATATTGCTGACCATAATGACAAATGAAATTAGATTTATTAGTGTAAATATTCCAACAATGGATTCTAATCTCCAACTTTTTCGCTTGGAATGTGACGTGGGAAAGATACTGATCAAATATATTTTGATGGCACGTCGTCGATTAGTCATTTTCCATGGGTTCTCTGATGGACGAGGAGGTTCCCCTTTCCAGGTCAGATGCTTTCATTCACCAAATCCATGTATGGAGGCTGTGAATCCCTTCGTCAAATTCCCATCGATTTCATTGTGCAATGATTCCTAGGAGCTCGACCAGCCAGAGGCTTTAAAGCCCTTTGTCAAATTATTAGATGGGTTCTTGAAAAAGAACGAATCCTACGTTTCCATTTGGTCTCACCTGGGTTTGATTCTGGAGCTCTATGCTAAGGAGTCAGATATCCAGACCACAATTTCATTGCTCCAGAAGGCGCAAAGGCCATTTTAGTGATTTTGGGTTTGGTGATATCGTTGTCTCTGCAAATCTTCATCGTTTCATTTTGACTATGCGATTTCAACATCACTTGTAGAGAGAAATCATGTGTATCTTGCTACCACTCAACACCTCACTTTTAGTCGGCAACCTGTTCCATATAGTCTATCTCCTAGGCTAAGCAATCCCAAAAGTTTGGAAGTTGTGATGGAAATGACAACATAATTCGTAAATGCGCCAGTTGAGGAGGAATGTGGATTTTAGCATGCGCAATACAAGACGATTGAAGAGAGATTAAGGGGATCTTTTACCTTAGTGGATGATATGATGAAGAGGAGGATACTATGTGAAGAGCATCTACCAACTCTTTGGCACCATTAGATCCAACGAGTCGAGAGATAAACCACCAGATATCATCGAAGGAGATTCCGTGGAGATGCCAATATTCAACTTTCACCCCTGTCACCAAACTAGAGTCATCGATTTGACTAAAGGAAATATGGTACAAATTCATTTCATAAACAGGTGTCAACTTCATTGTCTAAACTAAAAGATAGTTAAGTGATTGTTGTCAAATTCACAACTGACAGAGGTGCAATGATGGCATTATTATTCTCCCAGATGGTCATATAGAGCAAGGAAAATCCCAAACAATATTGGATCTCTAGCTAATCGAGAAGCAAGTCGCAGAAGGCCTCCATGAGTGCAGAATTGGTGGGATTCCAAAGTCCACGAGCTCAAATATTAGGTTGACACGTCGTCTAAATCGCATATATTTTGCACCATTTAAAATCATGAGCAGATTTTGGGGGATTCCAAAGCTCATGAGTAGTCCACGTTGATTGCAATTCTGTTGTGGGTTCCCTGGGAAGATCCCACATCTCATGGTATTGCCAGATTGATGGCAGGTGGCATGATTAAAATGGATTTGCAGGTTTGGCGGTCGATCACTGAAAGGATCAATGTCGATCCAACTATAATACAAGTTTCTATAGTTTGTGGAGTTCATTCTTTACTTTGGTGGTCATAATTCCATGACTAGATCGTCTTGGTGTACTAGCTTCTAATTGGAATATCTCCAATGTGTTGGCCATTAATTGTTGTTGGCTGGAGTTCGAATGAAGGTAGCACAAGGGGCCTCTTCCATTCTACAACCCCAAGCTTCTCAAATCTCCTACGCATCAATACCAAGATCAAGGATCGAGCTCCGAGGGCATATCTTCACATCTCATTCCATTACTTGACGTATCTTCAATTTTGGTGCCCAGAAGGTTCTAAAGAACTGGGAGATTTTTGTCTGTGTTTCTATTGGTTTGTGGGTTGGCCTTGTTATTGGTTTTATCACTGAGTACTATACAAGTAATGCATAGAACCCTATCCAAGATGTTGTTGATTCATGCAGGTCTGGAGCAACAACTAATGTTATATTTGGGTTACAAATCTGTTATTATTCCCATATTTGCAATTGCAGTAAGCATTTTGTCAGTTTTAGTTTGGATGCTATTGGTTATGGTATTTAAGGTTCTTCCATGGCTCTTTTTGGCAGAGTAGGTGGTGTTATTTACACCAAAGCAGAAGATGTAGGTGCAGATCGTGTTGGTAATGTTGAGAGGAACATTCCTAAAGATAATCCACCCAACCCAACTGTCATTGCTGATAATGTTGGCGACTTCCTTTATCGTGGGTTGTTGATTGTGTTGTCCTTAGATACATCGATCTCTCTGTTTCCTTTGTATTGGGATGAGAATCAAGTTTGAAGTCTCCAAAATTATGGATATGGAGAATTTTCTAAGAGCGATAACTTTCCATAACTTTGGTACAGTTTGATAACTGAGAATAAAGTTTTATTTTATTACTTTTGGATGGTATTTTGAGCATAAAAATCGCTTTTGTGCAAATCCATATTGTGGCTAAAAAAAGGTAAAATTGACTTTTTCTTTTTCCAAGAAGATGCCAAAGTAAGTGAAGGCATATACCTTCATTATTCTTCCCATAGTTTCCATATGATGGATCAAAGGCAATCAAGGGGAATTTGGAAATTTTTCCAATGCTTAGAGTTTGATATATGGCCATTAAAAAAGTTGGGCATTTGACGTGTACATATTTTGTAGTGGGGGTTTTGCACCACTAGTGCACATACTACTGCACATTTTTGTAATAGGTAGACAGGACCATAGAGTTTTTCCCAACTTGTGCACCTTTATGGCATATCAAAGTGCCTTGTAATTTAATGAAAAATTGATGATTATGAAGCATTGTAATGGATTTTTAGCCACTCTTGAGTGAGGAGAGTGAGAGGTGTTATTTTGTGCCTTAAGCCTTAAGTGGATTCATTTTGTAATCATCATTGTAATCAGCTATATGAGGCAATTTGCCTAAGCCATTTTGGTGATTCATTGTAAACTTGACCAAGAGTTTAGTTATAAACTCTTGGCAAGTAAGGTATGCCAAAGATTGTGGTACATGTATCATCTGCTATAGGTTGCAAGATTATGCAGGTGGGCTTCAACATTTCAGCTCCAAAGAACAAAGGTGAAGGAGACAAGGGATGTGCCTTTCCAAACATTTTCTCTGTAGCGGTTGCAAGTGTTGGCTTTGCATTCTGATTCCGAAGTACGCGTGTGAAGGAGTCTTGAAAGAATGCACCTTTTGAGGACATTTTCATACAGATAAAGTTGATACTTTTGGATACCAAAAGGTTCTTTGTGGGGAGGCTTGATCCGGACGGATTTCCACACATGGGAGGACTTTACTGTGTTCACCTAGTTGATTTGCAAAGTGGTGAAGGTGGTGAACCTATGTTTTTTGCGTTTTTTTTTCTCATCAGTTTTATTAATGCTTTGTGAGGAAAAGGTCTCATGCATTTATTTTATGCTTTTATGAGATGCTCATGCATTTGATTATGCTTTATGAGATTTTGGAAAACTCATGCACTTATTTCTTTTGTAAAATGATTAATACTGGTGAGGAAATAAAGACTCACGTATTTTTCATTGAAATTGTAATTATGGTAATTGGTTTTTATGTTAAAAACCACCTCACACCAATTTGCCATTATTCTCAATTATAGGTTGAGAGAATCAAGGACATGGATGAAGAGTCTTTGGGTGGTTTTGAGACTTTTCCCATTATGTGCTTGAAGATAGTTTGAGATCCTACATTCATGGATCTTGTTTTTCCTCTTTTGTAATTAGATCCCATTATTGTGGATTTAGGAGTTAGTTCTCTTTCTTAAGAGGGCATGAGGAAAAACTATATAATGCCTTATGTGAGCCATTTGAAGAGAGGAGAGTAATGGAGAGTTAATGAGTGGAGTTAGAGAGCCATAGTGCTACTACTCCTAAGCTTTGAGAGACTTATTCATGTAAGGTATTATCGTTCTTGATGTATGGAGAGATATGAGTGTGATTAGTATTCTTGAATCCTCATTGAAGAAGAAGACATCTCTTATGTAATCACTTATGAGAAGGTCCCAACATATTTTGAAGAAGGATTGAAAGCAATTTGTATTCCAATTGAAGAGGGTCTAGAGACGTAGCCCAGGAGGGGTGAACTCCGTTACCAACATTGGTTGTCTCTCTCTCTTGTCTTTTCATGTTATTTATTCCATTTCAGTTCATGTATATTATGTATTCTTGTTAAAAGCATGGTGAATCATGGATTCATATGCCTTTTAATCCTTATGTAAATACTTCATCAGAAAAAAATTATTAATTGAAAACTTGCATAAAGTACCCGCCTGTTTTCAGATCATGTGGTATCAGAGCTAGGTTGACTGCTTTGCAGGATGGGAAAAGGAGCGAAGAAAGCAAAAATATTTCAAGAATTAGAGGATAAATCAAAACATTCAAGATAAAAATGCAGAGTTGAGGAGGCTTTTACAGATTACAGAAGAAGAGAAGCAAGAGCTTAAAGAAAGGTCTTAGCTTCATGGAGAAGTACTCAATGGAATTATTGAAGAATTGTAGCTCGAATTGCAAGCCAAATATGATCTCTTTGCTAAGTTGAAACATGGTGAACGAATGGAGGACAAAGAGCTTTCTATCGTGGATGTACAAACTCAATCCGAGGTATATGATGTTTCTTCATGTTAAATTTTGTCTCAGCATGAAACTAACATGGGCATGAATCTCCTCACGAAGATGGGATACAAAGGTGGTGGACTTGGCATTCATGGACAAGGAGTCACTCTGCCATTACAGGTGGTACAAAGACCACAATTTGCAGGTTTGGGTTATGAAAAAGAAGAGAATGGAGAATGCTCAAAGGTTGCTAAAGAAACAACCATCTCTTCACCATCATATTCCAAGAAAGGAATCAAGGCAACTTATCCTCATCAGAGCAAGAACCACTCAGGAAATTATAAAGGACATTTCAATTTTTTTATTACATCATAAGAAGAAAGTTTGGGTAGAGAAGATGATCATGCTCACTAGAAGTGAGAAAACACAGAAACAACCCCTTGCACATCCTTGTGACAAGGAGATTATGTTAAAGGATAATAAAATGAACTATTGTACCCATTGAAAGATGAGTGGCCATTGGATTGGGAAATACTAGAAATTTCATCCTTAGCTTCGTCCAAAATGTGGCAAGAAAGTCATACAAGATCCTCCAGATAAGGAGGAAGAACGTGAAGGAGTTAGTCGAGCGACAATAATCCCAGAGGCATTCCTTCAAAAAGATCAACATCTATTTGAATGGCTTAGTAAGCAGTGGTTATTATTTCTACAAAATTGAAATATTTATGTTAGTTAACATGTCCTGCAACTATATTGGCATCCACCAAGAGCATGGATGATTGTTTCTGTAGGAGAAACCACTATCATTTTTCTCAGAGAAGGTTGAACTTGCATCCCATGCACTCATGCAAAATATCTTCAAGTTTGGGGAAGTCTACATGGCTCCATTATCGGTGTTGTTGACCATAACGACAAATGAAATCAGATTTATTAGTGTAAATATTCCAGCAATGGCTTCTAATCTCCATCGTTTTCGCTTGGACCGTGACGTGCAAAAGATACTGATCAAATATATTTTGATGGAACCGCCATCAATAAATCATTTTCCATGGGTTCTCTGATGGCTGAGGAGGTTCCTCTTTCCAGATCAAATGCTTTCATTCAATGAGCTCGTGTATGGAGGTTGTGAATCCCTTCGTCAAATTCCCACCGATTTCATTGTTCAATGATTTCTAGAAGCTCGACCAACCAGAGGTTGTAAATCCATTCATCAAATTCTTAGATGGGTTCTTGGAAAAGACCAAATCCTACGTTCCCATTTGGTCTCACGTGGGTTTTATTCTGGAGCTCTATTCTAAGGAGTCAAATATCCAAACCACGATTTCGTTGCTCTAGAAGGCGCAAAGGCCATTTCAGTGATTTTAGGTTTGGTGATATCATTGTCTCTGCAAATCTTCATAGTTGCATGTTGACTATGCAATTTCAACATCACTTGTAGAGATAAATCCTATGTATCTTGTTTCCACTCAACACCCCACTTTTAATCGACAACCTTTTCCACATATTCTATCACCTAGGATAAGAAATCCCAAAAGTTTAGAAGCTGCAGTGGAAATGACAACATAATTCGTAAATGCACAAGTTGAGGAGGAATGTGGATTCTAGCGTGCACAGTACAAGATGATTGAAGAGAGATTGAGGGGATCTTTTAACTTAGTGGAAGATATGATTAAGAGGAGGATACTATGTGAGGATCATCTGCCAACGATTTGGCACCATTAGATCCAACGAGCTGAGAAGTCTCCCATCAGATATCGCCGAAGGATATTCCGTGGAGATGCCAATATTCAACTTTCACCCCTCTCACCAGAATAGAGTCATCGATTTGACTGAAGGAAATTTGGTACAAATGCATTTCATAAGCAGGCATCAGTGTCATTGTCTAAAATAAAATATAGTTCCGTGATGGTTGTCGAATTCACAACTGACAGAGGTGCAATGATGGCATTATTATTCTTCCAGATGGTCGTGTAGAGAGAGGCAAATCCCAAACAATATGGGATTTCTAGCTATTCGAGAAGAAAGTCGTAGAAGGCCTCCATGAGTGCGGACTTGGTGGGATTCCAAATTCCATGAGCTCAAACATCGGGTTGACACGTCTTCTAAATAAAATATATTTTGAAACATTTAAAATCATGATCAGATTTTGGGGGATTCCAAAGCTCATGAGTAGTTCATGCTGATTGCAATTATGTTGTGGGTTCCCTGGAAAGATCCCACATCACATGGTAGTGCCATATTGATGGCAGGTGGCATGATTCAAACAGATTTGCAGGTCTAGAGGTCGATCACTGAAAGGATCAACGTCGATCCAACTATAATCCAAGTCTCTACAGTTTGTGGAGTTCATTATTTACTTTGGTGGTCGTAAAGCCATGGCTAGATCATCCTGGTGTACTAGCTTCTAATTGGAATATCTCCAATGTGTTGGCCTTTAATTGTTGCTAGCTGGAGTTTGAATGAAGGAAGCACAAGGGGCCTCTTCCATTCCACAGCCCCAAGCTTCTCGAAGCTCCTGCACATCGATACCAAGAAGATGGATCGAGCTCTGAGGGCATCTCTTCACCTCTCATTCCATTACTCGACGTATCTTCAATTTTGGTGCCCAGAAAGTTGTAAAGAACCTGGAGCTTTTTGTCAATGTTTCTATTGGTTTGTGGGTTGGCCTTGTTATTGTTTTTATCACTGAGTACTATACAAGTAATGCGTACAACCCTGTCCAAGATGTAGTTGATTCATGCAGGACTGGTGAAAGAAATAATGTTATATTTGGGTTACAAATATGTTATTATTCCCACACTAGTACATATGACCAAATTTGTGATGGTTGTTCATTGATATTGCCACACTTATCCGTCGCAATTTCCTCGAACGTCGAGTTTTTTTTTCATTGTAATAATTTCATCACTATATCCACGATCAAGGTGTGCATGGAAACATCGAAGAAATTAGCTAGCCACATGTCAACAAATTCAATATTGGTTAACCTTCTTCATCATCGCAATTACGACACAATTTCGTCGCAATACCAACAAAGAAATGTGCCAAGCCAATAACTTGCGACGCAACTGCTGAATGTGCGACGAAATTTCATGGTAATATCGACGAGTGCTCTTTCTAAAAACCATATTTATGACGGACTTGTTGTATATGCGACAAAACTTTGTGGAACAGTGCGACAAAAATTCATCACTATATCAACGGTTATGGTAAAAAAATTCTGACGAAAGTCCGTCGATATTGCGACGATTACTGTAGGTTTAATTTTTTTTTTTTTTACATGAAATATGGTATTACCATATTACATTGTAATATGGTATTACCATATTACATTGTAATATGGTATGCCATATTACAATGTAATATGGTAATGCCATATTACATTGTAATATGGCATTACTTTTACATTGTAATATTCTAATATATTGTAATATATATATATCC
>JASDQU010213115.1:0-18501 GCA_032191745.1 Picea mariana
CCCCCTCGAAGAGGCAAGTGAATAGGAGAGGATCCCTTCCATAATAGGATCCATTGCATGGTGTTGCCCTACCTCAAGGGTTTGGTAATAATATTGTGTGGTTTCTTCTATTTTGCTTTGTGGATCTATTGTGTATTCAGTATTTGTGGTGATTATATCTGCATATATGGTATTGGTTCTTAATAGGAAATTAATCCCCATTCCAGTGCTCAGCATAAGTGAATCTTAACAGCCACAGATTA
The DNA here is from genome assembly GCA_032191745.1 of Picea mariana. Classification (NCBI taxonomy): domain Eukaryota; kingdom Viridiplantae; phylum Streptophyta; class Pinopsida; order Pinales; family Pinaceae; genus Picea; species Picea mariana. The sequence continues at coordinate 243 of JASDQU010213115.1, forward strand.
TTTTACAAAGTGGGTGGAAGCAATTCCAGCCAAAAGGGCAACAGACTCAGTGGTGATTGACTTCTTGGAAGATAACATCTTGCCAAGATTCGGGTGTCCCCGAAAGATTGTTACCGACAACGCCCATGCTTTCAAATCCATGGCTATGATCAGCTTCTGTCAAAAGTACAATATCATTCTCAGCCATTCCACTGCTTATTACCCTCAGGGAAACGGATTGGCCAAATCATCTAATAAGAGCCTAGTAAACGTAATCAAAAAAGTACTGGATAAAAACAAAAGGTCCTGGCATGTGCATTTGAAGTACACGTTGTGGGCAAATCGCATCAGCACTAAAAGGTCTATCGAAATTTCGCTGTTTCAGATGGTCTATGGGACCGAGGCGGTTCTGCCTATAAACTTAGCATTGCCAGTGATGAAATTATGGTAGGATCAAAACGAAGAACCAAATCATATAACCATGAGAATTAACCAACTGATCGAGGCTCAACAGCACAGAGTGGAGGTTGATGAGAAAATGCAAAAATACCAGGACGATATGAAAGCTTTGTTCGATCTCAAGGCAAAGGATATAAAGTTCCTCCCCAGTGACTTAGTGTTAATATGGGATACGAGAATAGAAGAAGCCGCGAAGCATGGCAAATTTGACCACCTTTGGTATGGACCATTCAGGGTCTCGGCTCCAGAAGGAAAAAATTCCTTTCTTCTGGAAAATATTGATGGAGAATTTTTCAGTGCCCCTGTCAACGGGCGGTATCTAAAGCACTACATGACGTGACAGTCGTCGTAAAAAAAAAATAAAAAAATAATTGTAAATAAATAAATTTTATTATGAGTGTTTTGTACATATTTATATTTTTTTCGTTCAAACATTTACTTTTAATTTTTGGTTTTCATTCCTAAATTTTCAACACATTTTCAATAAGATTTGTATTTGTTTTTACAGGATTCCAGCCTCAGACGAAACTAGAAGAAAAAATAATGTGCAGGTCGGTGTTGGAAATAGGACATAAAACAGGTGATACATAAGATAATTCATAGTCCACAAAGAAATTGAAAAGAAAAGACAGAGGTGAGTTTTCTCAATATATAGGTCATGAAAGGCTATTTTAGCAATCTAAGGTAGTATTGTTCCAATTGCAATATAAAAGGTTAGATAACAGGATTATTTTTGACTTCATAATCCTCAAACTAAATAATTTGAATAAATACAATAAACCCAAAAACAGTCAGTCATAATTTTTCTTCCTAAATATATTCGAAAACCAGTCCCGAACTGTTGTGACCTTTTGTATATTAAGCCATTGAATTGTTGCCTTGTTTTCTGTCTATATTTGGGCCTAAATTTTAGCGAGTCACTATCTTCCCGAGTTTTTGTGAAGGGGTAAAGGTTTTTTGTTTTAAACCTCAGGGATTCTGAAGCAGATCTTAATAAGAAAGCTGCTCTTCACAACTGCTTGATCTTCTGCTAAGCTAAGGAAAGTTTATAGCGATCCTAACTTTCATAGGTTTTTCAACAGCGTCGGAAAAATCAAAGCTTGCTTGAACAGGATGTTACTTAAAATTTTATTATTCTCCCTTGTCTCCCTAAGAACTAAAGGTCTTGTGAGGGTCAAAGGAAGGTTGATACTGAGTAATCAAAATAAGTTGACAGACCTCTGATAAAAAATATTACACAGATCTCAGCCCCGATATAAACTGATTGCTCCCATCTTCGTGTTTTAAAAGTAAATACTAAGACAGGTGGTGAAAGGAAATTCACAAATGATTGCCCCCACCTAGTCCATTAAGACGATGAAAGGAAATTCAGAAATGATTGCCCTCGTCTTAGCATTTAAACGCATAAATATTTTCCGAAGTGGTGAAAAGAAATTCAGTGAAAAAGGGGCCAGACAACTTCACCGGGGTAATGAACAGGCTTGTTGGCAGTGAAGCAATGTCTGAGAGATCTTTAAGGTTGTTATACATAAATATTAATCTACTCCGGTAACCAATGCTTTCTGAAAACATGATCATTTCCCCAATTTCCGACGAGACTTCCCTATTTAAAATTATATAATATCATTCTTTGATGCAAGCTGAGAATCACAAGATCTGTTGAATATCCTAGGGTCGTTTCAACCGTCTTAAAGCGTCCCTGGTTAGTAATGAGAAAGGGAAATTTGTGAAAGTGACTTCAGCCGTGTTTGGAAAGAGTATCTGAGTTCGAAAAAACTTCTTGAAGTACAAAACAAAGCTTTTCCCTCCCTTCTATCTTTTTCCTTGAGTTTTCTGTTGATTTTAGCTTGTGACTCCATTTACCCAATATTGGCACCTGGTCTACTGTTCTTCCCGCCTCACATGAAGGCGGGATCCCTAGTTGGAGCCTATATGTTGGAGCCGCCCTTGTTTTTTACCTTGCACAATTTTCAATTTTTGATACTTGAAATCTAAAGATTGATTTTTCTTTTCCTTCCAAGATCTTAAGACTCTGAAATCTTGTCGCCTGGACAACAATGTTTTCTACTTTCAAAACAGATCCATTTTCACGAGTATGTTTGCTCTTTTGTTTTATTTCGGGGTCTCGGAGGTTGGATACTTTAAACCTTGAGTTCACACGTCCCGAGTCACGAAACGGCGAAATCGTTTTCAATTTCCGCCCAAGACATTAACTAGGGTAAATCTTGTAACTCATGAGTGGACGTTGTCGGGAGTTCATGTCTCGGCATTCGTCAAACCCAAGTTTCTGTTCTTACAACCCAAAGATCCAAGAACGCGATGATTCTTGCAATAACCTTGGTCAAGGATTAAAGGTCAAAAAACTAACCATGGTTAAATTTGGTGCTCGGTATTTCACCACTCGTCACTTTCTTTCATAAAGTTAAGGCGCCTAAAATCCCGACTCACGAGGTTGCAACATGATTATGGAAAGATTAATTAGTAACCTAATCTAAGATTTTCTTCCCGTATTTTGAGCCTTAATTATCGCCACATCACGGTATCGCGACTCGACATACCCTTCTCCCAAAAATCTGTCTTCGAACTTCCGAGTCGCGATATGGCGAATAAATTAATTATGCAATTAATGATGCTCCAAATCATGATTAATATTAATTGAATCCAAATCGGCCCTTGCAGTCTCGCGAGTTGAAGAGTCAAAATGTTAAAAGGAGATTCACGATGCAATGAACAGCGAGAAAATTATTTAAGTTGCTAAGATTTGAAATTTTAAAATAAAACGAGATGTGTCCCGTCCCGTGCATCGAGGTTTGCACATTTCACAAGGTAGCTAATTTCTCTCCATACCCCGATGGCCTGTCAACCCGCCGAACATTGATGACATTAATGAATAATTAGGGTAAATACACGAATAAATAAGATCGGATTTACACAATATATTTGTTTCTAATTGCGATTTGACAGATTTATTTCGAATAGTACAGAATTTTCAAATATATACGGGAGTTTCATTTTATTTAAAACATTTCTCATAAGCGCACAGAGCTCACCTTTCTACGAGTGAACTAATTTCTGCATGTATACATAGGTTTATCACAGAAGAGCAAAAAAGAAAGCTTCGGCCATGGCTCCACGGAAAGCTGCGAAGGCAAAGGTCGAGATCGCAGCTCAGGGTTCCGAAAATGTCTCTGATACTTCACCTCGGACTGGCAGCTCAGCACCCAGCTAGTCGTTTGTTTCAGATATTCTTCAATCTGAGTTGGTGAATTACTCAGACTCCGATGACAACGATAACGAAAAATACGACCTGAACACTAAATACAAGATAGTTGTTCAGTCGGGAATGCACCTGGTTGCAACCAGACCACAGTTTCTCCCATACTACGACATGATTCGATGGGCATTGGATCACATAGACCTACCCACCAAAACTATCATAAGTGACCAATGGACCACAGTTGGAACTTTTAGACCAGAACATATCCAAACCATGTGCAAGCTCCCAGCAACTTCTGAATACACATATGATGCTGAATTCCTAGAGGAATTCAAAAATAAGGAGTGCACAGAATATGACAAAACCATGCCAGGTTTGATAAAGGATTGGGTTTCACTCTCCGTGAAATTCAGAGCGAATGACCAAGGTGTATATTCAATTGCTTCGCTGGAGCCACAGTATATGTATGTGGCGATGATGACATGCCGACTCTTTGGAAAGGAGGATACATCACATTTCTACATTGCGTGGGTACCTCTCATATTTCGGGTAGCAGAAGGCTGCTCATTTAATTGGGAAAAAATACTCTCGGACAGTATGTTCAACCGGGTCACCGAATACTGAGAGCAGAAAGAAAGCGGAGGACCATCCTCTTTTTTCATGTATGCATATATCATGGACACGATATGTTCTATGACTCCATTCCCTTTGATGAACTGGGCTTGGAGTCCAACCCAAGAAAAGCTGGTGCATGAGTATCACGACAAACTGTGGGAAAATAAAGCAAACAAATTTATTTATGAGATTTTCAACTGGGTGATGGTGCCCCTGCACATCGCCATTTTTGGTCATTCGCCACCTCGCATCTCGGATAGCATTGCTACAAATCTGAATGGTATCACGGACTGGTACGTAGAAGTATATTTTTCCTATTTCAGAGTGTTCAGAGCTGCTATTCCCCCGCTTGCGCTACCACTGTTCATCCCCAACAAGCTGGTCTGTCGCAAGATTGCCCGACAAACAGTGATTGGCGGAGTGAGTAAAGAGCTCAAAGCATCATCAAAGAAGGTATGGTTGTTTTTCCCCATCCGGCTAAATTCTTATTCTTTATTGGATTTTGGACATGCTAAAGCTGAGGGTGCAACCTTAGAAGACTTTAGTTTGGTCTCTATTGAGTATAAAAAGCATGATCCTCAGAAAATTGTAAGCAACCATTTGGAAAATTGTGGGCTGAAGAAGTTTGAACACGAATGTTCACCCTCGGATGATATTTTCTGAGGGGCGAGGTCTTATGGGGAAGTGTTAGTTTGAATTCGATCTTTAGCACCTGAAGACATGGCCTCTATTTTAAAGTTTTAGGAGCATAGACGAAGATGTCTCCCCGTTGTGCTAGGAGGTTTGGGTATTTCCGAGGAAAAAGGGAAGGATGCTGAAGGTTCCGAAGAGAAAATTCCTAACCCTGAAAAACACCAGGAAGGGGGGTCGGGTAAGAATCCTGAAGCAGAGGAAGAGACCAAGAATCCATCCAAGGAACATAGTCTAGAGATGGAAGTTAAGAACACAGACCCACCAGAAACCCAGAATCCAGAAACCGAGATGAAGACCTTTGATCCTCCGAAGAAGCAGGACTCAGTCGTCACACTAGGAAAGGTAGTGAAACAGATCGGGGAACCCATTACTTCTGTCACCCCCTTGCAGTCAACGCAAGGGAATATAGAAGAGGGATGGATTTTCGGTGAGGAGCTAATGCCTATCAGAGCAGAAGAGCTTCCCCCAAATGAGTTCTTCTTTGAAAAAAAGAGGAAAGTAGTTGTGAAAAGGGATTTCTACCAGGATGAAGGATCAACAGCTAAAAAATTCAAAGTGATGACAGATGGAAAGAATAAAAAGAGTGAGGAATTCGCCACAGATATCGTAGGGACGCTAGGAGCATATACGTCGGCAAATCAATTTATGGTCGGGATGTTGAAAAATCAGCTCAAAAGAAAGAATTGTCTGATCAAGACACTCGAAGCCCGAGTAGCTTCGGTCGCAGAAAGCGCTAAGAGTCAGGTGAGTGGAGAAATAGAACTAGCCCGATTGGTTGATCAAAAGGAAATTGAATTCCTCAAAACCAAGTTGGAACAAGCGAATTCAGTGATCTGAGATGGTCGAATACAGGCAAGTTAGCAGAGGAGTATGATCACAGGGTTGAAGAATCAGTTAGAGGTTGCTGAAAGCAAAATGATCGACGTCGAGGGGTTTAAATCCCGAGCGATTGATATCAGGGGCAGGATCTCTTCTGTACAACAAAGTCTGTTAGACGAAGTGGGGGTGATCCGAGAAGATTGCGTGTTAATGCATCGTATTTCAGAAAATCTGACTGTCAAAGAAAGGAACGCAGAGGCTGCTCGGGTCGCTTTCCAAGAGGCAGTGATAGCTACCAACAACAGATTTTCGACAGATTCTCCAGGACTCACCATCGCTGAACAAACAAGAGGTAATATTCTGTTAAAGGATTGGGAACATAATATTACCTTAAGCAAGGAACATGCTCAAAAAGTAACCAATTCATTAAAAGAAGCCTTCAATGCCATAGATGGCGAGCTGCTAGAAATGGAGAACGGAGGTGACTCAGAGACGCTAAGGAAAATGAATATAGATCAGATCTCCCTCAATCTAAAGGAGAAGAATGAAAGAGATTTGGTGGATATCTCTAAGATGGACAGGGTAGACATGGCTCAAGTTGATAAACATTTGATTCAACCGAGCGCACAACTCAGCGCTCTTGACATCATTGATGCACAAATAGGTGATAAACTTCCACAGTTGGCCCAAGAGTGCTATTTCGCTGAGGCCAGCTGTCAAGCGGAGCCTTCACAGCTTGTATCCCAGTTTGTGGACAAATGTATCATATGCACCAAATCCATGCAAAGACAAGCACCTGGTACCTCTTGAAAATAGAGTAGAAGAGATGGAGTGGTTTCGCTCCTCCCAGCTGTCAAGCGGAACCTTCGCAGCTTGTATCCCAGTTTGTGGACAAATGTATTATATGCACCGAATCACGCAAAGGCAAGCACCTAGCACTTTTTGAAAATAGAGTAGGAGAGGTGGAGTGATTTCGCTCCTCTGGTTTGTAACTAAATTTATGAAACCATTGAGTAGCTAAACTGATAGGAAAATTGGTATAAATAGATCACAAAAAGAAGAAGAAAGGGCTGGACCTTTTTGGTAGTGATTGTAATAGATATTTTACATTCGAGAAGTTAATGCTAGAAAATTTGAAGATTCCCGATTCCGTCACGACTGTGTTACAAGTTTGTTTCATTATGTTTCTTGTTTCATTCATTCCACTTTTCATAATTGATGTGTATCGCTATATTTTAGTACAACCACTACTATAGTGAAGGGATTTCATCTTTCTGTAATTGTTTCTTGTCTTTCCTTTGCACCAGCTATCAGCGGGTGTAAGACCAATTTGCATTTACAGAATTATNGATTCCGTCACGACTGTGTTACAAGTTTGTTTCATTATGTTTCTTGTTTCATTTCATTCCACTTTTCATAATTGATGTGTATCGCTATATTTTAGTACAACCACTACTATAGTGAAGGGATTTCATCTTTCTGTAATTGTTTCTTGTCTTTCCTTTGCACCAGCTATCAGCGGGTGTAAGACCAATTTGCATTTACAGAATTATATATTTATTTACACTATGTCAATTATTTCTATACTAATTTCTTCTTCTGTATATGCGTGAGTTTTCTATTGACAGGAACCTTACTTTATCTACAGCTAAATGTTTTTCTCTCACCCCACATCTTTTACTAAAAATAATACAGTTACGGGAAAGGGCCTTCATTTTTCATTCCTATTTTGTTCTTAATGCAAAAATCTCTCTTTATTTTGACCAAATTGAAACAGCGTTGAAATCTATCTTTAAATCATTCCTTACTGGTACTGTTCCTCAATGACCGTCCCTACAACAAATCAACCTAATATTCAACCCAGACTATCTAATCAAACACATATTGCTTTAAATCTTTTCGACACAATCCTTAAAACTGCTAACACCTGGGAGGAACTGGAACATTCATGGGCAGCCATTGAACAAGATATTACTACCTAGGAATAGTTGAAGCTAGACAATGAGAACGTAGAAACCCTCATTAGTTTCCTATACCGAAGGTTAGCGTAATCTTTTTTATAAATCTTTAGTATGCTTTCAGATGCCTTGACACTGTACTTTGAAGCCTTAAGTGCAGACTTAGGAACAACATATCTCATGAGAATTAGAATCAAATTGTTCGATACCATTGGATAATTTCTTTCCTTTCCTACATTAGATTTAATCTTTGAAAACAAAAGTGGAAATTCCTTTTCTGTATTTAAGTAGGTCTCCTTTCAGCAAGTAACACAAAGTTTCTTTCGACAAGAGTAAAATAGAAAGTTAGAATAAATAATCAAGGATTCTTATGCACCCATTAGTTCAGGATTTCATTTATGAAAGTGTTATTTTAATTATGTAGAAGCTCCAGCTGTGTCAACAACTTTTGTTAAAGTTCAAACCTTTCAATTAGGATTCTTACTGCAATTTGAATAAATGTTGCTTCCATAATCTAGCATAGTCTGTGCACAATTATCTTGCAATAACAAAACTTCCCTAGGTTTGACAATTTATATTGAACACCTTAATTATCTATTTAATTAGACAATTAAAGTGCCCAACATTTTTGTGTCATTTCCAGGGAAGATAATTCTATATTTTTGTAAGAACATTAGTTTTATTTTCTTAGGAATGAATAAGTCTACATGAATTGAGGAACAAGAGGACATATTCCCAAAAATACTAACCCTACAGGTACCAGAGGACGTGGAGGAAGGAACCCTGCACTGTAAAGACCAACCTTTGTTGATGAGATTATAGCCAAATAAAATTCTTCTTCAGGATCTATCTTCTGCCCTTCAAATCCTCCAAGGAGAGAAATTCTCATCAGAACTTCCCCAGTTCGAAACATCACTTTCATCAAGGGATGAAGCTAAAAGTTTTTCACCAACAAATCAACAAGCAACACTGGAGAATATTGAAGATTGAGGAAGTATAGCTGGGCCAAGAGAAAGACCAGAAGAAGTTGTTTATCAGATTAACGGACATATAATCACTAAAGAAGAGTGGGATGCTTACCATATTGAGTGGAATGAGAGAGAAGCTATGGAAAATCAAGGAGATAATGAAGAGAATTTCAACCAAGAGGAGCCATAGAACAATGAAGATCACGTAAATGATGAAAATACTATCTCTACCCTGGTTTTTCCTATTACTAATATTCCTACAAGGGGGATAGCTACTATGAATAACATACCTCTTTTAGCCCTACCAAATTTCCATGGATTGTCTATTGAGGATCCAAATGAGTTTCTGTTTGAATTTGATATTCTGTGTAGAAGCTATGACTACACTACTATTGCGCATAAACTTAAACTATTTCCATCCACATTGAAGGGAAATGCGTTAAGATGGTTCATGAGCCTTGAAGGAGAGAATATCTCAACATGGGTACAAATGAGGCAGCTTTTCCTTAACAAGTACTAAGACTACTGTTGAACAAGGGAACGAAGGGAGGAACTTTTCAATATGTCTCAGAAAGAGGATGAGACCCTTGAAGTTTTTGTAGAGAGACTCCAGTACAATCTACAAAGGTCTGGAATCTGGATGTGAGTAAGGACATTCTGAAAACTATTTTGCTAAAAGGGGTCAGAGATGATTGTTTAGAAATGTTGAATATGCTTGGCAAGGGAGATATATCTAAGGAATCCAATGAAGACATTGTAAATATTTGCAAGATATGTTCTTGAGGAAATACAAGGAATAAGTTAGTTACCAAGGATACCACTTTTTCAAGGGTACATAAATTAGCCAATGGAGGGGAAACAAGAGAAGAAATAGGTAATCTATTAGAAGACTTCAAAAAAGAAATGATTAACTCTTTTGCTTCACAAGTTGATACTCTTCATATTAAACAAAAACAAGCAGAAGCAGAAAAGGCATTGTCCATTTTCTGTCCAAAGTGCAGAGACAAACATCTGAAAAGGGAATTCCCACTGAACATTGTTCAGGTATGTCTTATTTGTGAATTGGATCATCCTACTGACAAATTTCTCTCTTTTCCAAGTGTAAAAGCATCAATGAAGGCAAATAATGAAGAAGCAGAGGCTACTTATCTAATTACACAAAGAAGACAATGGAATCCAAGAGGCCAAGGTATCAACTCTCAATTCTCTCCTACAACACTTAATTATTGGAACAATCAACTACCTTATGGCCAGATGAATGCTCCCCCTCCAAATCCAATTCTCCCTCCTTATCAAGATTCCAATGCATAGTTACCTATGCCCCAACAACAGAGTCACCATGGGCAATGGAACCCATATTGGAGAGGCCCTCAACAACATCTTAGCTATCAAAACCATCAAGTAAACCTCTATCAACAATAGTTCCAACCTCGGTATTAGCAAAAACAGATGCAGTTACCTCCCAATGCCCCACAGAACAATCCTCCCTTATGACCTCAGATGCCTGTGCAACCTAACCCAAACCCAAATAATAAGGTCGTTTAGAATATTGATATATATAATGTGCCAGCTCTGTCTATTACTCCTATGCCTTGTGATGAGATAAAATTAAGATCAATGAGAATAGTCGAGCCCATAATTGAATATGCTCCATATTCAGAATCAGACAAGGAAACAGGGGAAAAAACATCTGCCAATACAGAAGAAATTGACCAACCTATTAAAGAATCAGTAGACCCCCCATTCCCTGAAATATTGGAAATTACCAAAACTCTAGAATTACCATCCTTCAATCTCTTAGGAAGATTGCAAAATCTGCATGTTAACATTCCACTATTGCAAGTGATTAGAGATGCCCCTATTTATGCAAAGACTATGAGAGATCTTTGTATCAGAAGACCTAGAAGGAAACCTAGGGACCCCCTCACAGTGCATGTAGTAGGCGACTTGTCTAAACTGATGTTAGGAAAAACCCAACCCATTAAATATGGTGACCCAGAAAACCCTACAGTCACTATAAAAATTGGACAAACACCTATTACCCATGTGTTAGTTGACTTAGGGGAAACAATCAATATCATGCCAATAGAAACTACACAATTGATACAACTCAGAAGGCAAGTCTGACCTACTCCTACTATTTTGGAATTAGTTGATCGCTCCACCATCAAACCAGAAGGATTAATCGATGATTTAGTCATTTCAGTTGATTCATAGGAGTATCCTTTTGATTTTGTCATTTTTCAACCCAAAGCCTATCTAGGGGCCACCCTCCAATGCTAGGAAGACCATGGTTAGCTACAATTGATGCCTTCATTGGTTGTATATCTGGTTCCATGACCATCTCTAATGGTTATGACACAAAACAACTTACCTTGTATCCTCATGCTACACCTAGTATGGAACCAAAAAATTCTTTATGGATGGACATTAACAATGAAAGTGCTCTGACTGTGTTAACAATAGGAAAATCGTTGAGTTTAAAAAATGAGATAGAGGATGAGTTAATCAAATTTTTTATCTGTGACTCCTTTGCTGTTACGCATAACACACACCACCGATTGACTGAAATATTCAACCCTATTTCCTAGGAAGAGATGAGCCCATAAATGTTCTTTGAAATTGTTGTAAATCAAATCGATTCAGCTGTAACAGAAAATGCTATAACAACAAATGATGAAACAACAACAGTCAGATTATTTCCTAAATTAAGTTCTAAGAGCATCACTGTAGAAATTGAACCTAGAAAAACCCTGAACATCAATCCCGATTTATCTATTGCTGAAACTCATCGATTGATGAAGTTACTAATTGAACATAAGGAGGCATTTTCTTAGGATTACATGGATATGAAATGAATTTCTTATGATCTATGCACCCACCATATATACATCAAGGAATAATGCTGACCCATTTTCCAACCCCAAAGGAGGATGAACCCAAATCTTAAAGAAATAGTTAAAGAGGAACTCAATAAACTTCTCAATGTTGGATTCATCTATCCTATATCAGACAACGAGTGGGTTTCACCATTGGTTATTGTACCTAAAAAGAATGGTAAGTGGAGAGTGTGTGGGGACTATAGAGCCCTGAATAAGGCCATGCAGAAGGATCATTTCCCTCTGCCATTAATTGATCAGGTTCTAGACAACCTAGCTAGGAAAAAGTTTTTCTCTTTCCTAGATGGATTCAGTCGCTATAACCAGATAAAAATTGCTCCACAGGACCAAGATAAGACCACCTTTACCAGCCCTTGGAGTACATTTTCCTATAAGGTTCTCCCATTTGGTTTGTGTAATGCACCATTCACTTTCCAAAGAGTTGTAATTGGTATTTTTTATGATATGGTGAATGATTGTATGGAGATATTCATGGATGATTTTACACCTTATGGTATTGATTTTTATCAAGATTTGATTAATCTAGAAAAAGTGCTCAAAAGATGTATACAGTCTCATCTTTCTTTAAGCACAAAAAAATGCCATATGATGATGAGTGAAGGTGTGGTGCTGGGACACTTCATTTCTTATGTAGGAGTTCAGGTAGACCCAACCCAAATCCAGGTAATATTGGACATTCCAACTCCAACAACTCAGAAAGAGGTACGGAATTTTTTAGGGCATGCTGGATATTATAGGAGATTCATTAAAAAAAATTCCAAACTTGCCTCTCCCTTGTTTTTCCTATTAACAAAAGATGTTCAATTTCATTGGACTGACAATTGTGAATTGTCTTTTACAGATCTAAAACATAAATTATCCATAGCTCCCATTTTGAGAGGGCCCAATTGGGCTTTGCCTTTTCACATTTCTTCCGATGCCTCAGACACTGCAATTGGTGCAATACTAGAAAAACATGAGGACAAAGAACCCTATGCTATCTACTATATCAGTAAGAACATGGCTCATGCTGAGTGAAATTATACAGTTACTGAAAGATCATTCTTGGCAGTAGTTTATGAAATCAATAAATTCATGGATTATGTCATTGGTTATCCTACCTTTATTCATATTGATCATAAAACAATTAAATATATGATGAATAAACCTATTACTAATGCCAGAGTAACAATATGGTTGTTATTAATTAAATAATTTGACATCACTATAGTAGATAGACCAGGGAAAGAAAATGTGGTTGTTGATTTTCTCTCAAGACTGCATATAAATGATGATAATTCACCATTAGATGATTCCTTTCTAGATGAAAATTTGTTAGCAGTATCTTCTTACTCGCCTTGGTATGCAGACATTGCTAATTACTTGGTTGCAAGGAAGGTACCTCAACATCTATCCCCAAGGGAAAAAAGGAAAATCATTCAGAAGAGTGCTCGATATAGTTGGATAGAGGGATACCTTTTCTACACAGGCCTAGATCAATAAATCAAGTGATGTGTGAGGGATGATGAAGTTTATGAGCTGCTCAAATCTTGCCATGATGGCCCTTGTGGGGGTCATTTTGCTGATAAAATGATTGGACATAAAATTTTAAGGATGGGCTATTTTTGGCCCACCATCTTTCAAGATGCCAAGAAGTATGTCCAGGCCTGTGATAGTTGCCAACGAATGGGTCAACCAAACCATAGGGATGAGATGACTCTCCAGCCTCAAGTACTGTTAGATCCTTTTGAGAGATGGTCCATGGACTTTGTAGGGCCCATTAACCCACCTTCTAATCAGAAAGTTTATATATTGGTCTGTACAGATTACATGACCAAGTGGGTGGAGGCAAAAAAAATCATCAAGGCCTTAGAGGAAGTTGTCTTATCATTCTTGTTTGAAGATATCTTTATTAGGTTTGGAATTGTAAGATAGTTAATAAATGATGGAGGACCCCCTTTCACATCACATAAGTTTGAAGCCCTACCCAGTCAATATCATGTTTTACGTAGAACAACTTCTCCATACCATCCACAAGGTAATGGCCAAGTAGAAAGTACCAACAAGGTCATAGAAGCTATTCTTACTAGGACAGTGAGAGAAAATCATAGGGATTGGTCTAACAGATTGCATGAATATCTATGCTCTTATCAAAATACTTGGAGAAACACAACTGGTTTTTCTCCTTATGATCTTGTATATGGAAAAAGCCTTGTTTTTCCCATTGAATTTGAAATCAAAACTTTAAGAACTGCATCAACATTCAACCTCGACTTGACTATGGCATAGAAGGCCAGACTGCAACAACTCAACACGCTTGATGAAAAGTGTTTGGATGCTATTCATCAAAGGCCCATAGTGTTTCAACAACAAAGAACAAAATGGCATGTTCGAGTCACCAAGAAGAAATTATTTCAACAAGGGGATTCGGCTCTGTTGTATGATTCATGCTTTAAAGAATTTTAGGGTAAGATGTGTACACGATGGCTTGGACATTACAAGGTAGACACTATTTTTCCCAATGGGACAGTCAGGTTAATTACTATTGACTAATCCAATACACATTTAGCAAATGGTCATTGCTTRCGCTTGTATCAAYGTCCACTTTCTAAGGAAGAATTTAAATCGAGATGTACTGCTGATACAGATTACCAATTTTTAAAGGGAATGGATCCTTCTCCTTCCCCTTCTAAACTTTAAGATAGTTTTCTTTCAAATAAAATTTTGTATATAAATAAATTGTGCAAATTTGAAATTTTGCTTCATGCATTTCATTTTTCTAATAAATTCAGCCTAGAAAGGTATCAGGTAGTTGCTTGTGTGTAGATAAACTAAAGAACAACAAGGTATATTACAGTGGAATAAGCCAAAGGATAATCTTTTGGAAGTTCAAAAACTTCCTAAAAACTAAGTATTTCTGTGTTCTGGCTGATTTACATGTTGTTACAACCTTTGGCTAATTTACATGTTGTTACACCCTTTGGTTGATTTACATGTTGTTACACCCTTTGGTCAATTTACATGTTGTTACACCCTTTGGTCGATTTACATGTTGTTACACCCTTTGGTCTATTAACATGTTGTTACACCCTTTGGTCGAATTGCATGCTGTTACACCCTTTGGTTGATTTACATGCCATTACACGCTTTGGCCGATTTACATGCTGTTACACCCTTTGGCCGATTTACATGTTGTTACACCCTTTGGCCGATTTACATGTTGTTACACCCTTTGGCCGATTTCCATGTTGTTACACCCTTTGGTCGATTTCAATGTTGTTACACCCTATGGCTGATTTACATGCTGTTACACCCTTTTTGACCGATTTGCATGCTTTACACCAGTTCCTGACTCTTTTGCCTTGCATGCAGTTACCCTAATGACATAGTTCCAGCCAAAATATCTGTTGATACACCTACTTCTATCATTCCTTTGGCTATTTTCTAAGCATTTCTACCATTTCTACATATTATAGCATTATTGTTTTGTCAAGAATTCCACCATTTTTCAAAAAATACTTTATTCTCTCTCTGTCACCAGGCCCACTTCATCATTGCTTAACTCCAAATCCACATCTTTATAAATTGTTCAACCACAAAAAGGACTCCACTTATGCTCCACTTGTCATAACTTCATTTCTCACGTTCGAGAGCCATCTCTCATTATTACAGCCATTCCATGCAGATCAAATGGTGGTTGGATAGTGCAGTTACTCGGACAGATTAGTTCATGTGGTAAGTTATGAGGTACGATTACTAAACCTACATGTCCAAGTGATGTAAGATATGAAAGCAATTTTCAATGCCTATTTGTTGATTGTCCTAGATTCGTTGCACCCTGAACCAATCAAATTAGTACAGGGGGGAAGGACATCCATGCCAACATACTCTCAAAATATCATTTTATAAACACCTCTGCCACCTTTTTGACCATGCTTATTTTCATTGAGACACTCTGTTCTTTATGCAATCCTCGTTCAAACTTGTTGTGACTCTGGTGAGGTTTTGGTTTCTCCTCCTTTGTGACTGCTAATATTTCAAAAGATGGCATGGGAGGATCAGCTATGAGATATGAGCTAGAAAATATGGATGCGTTGCTGCTACACCCAGATGTTTACCAAATTTTTCTATAGGCCGGATGGATTCCTTATTTCAAGAAGCTACAAAGGTTCAACAAAGCAGAGGTATTGGAGTTCAGCCAGAACCTTAGAGAATGGTATTCAATAGTGAACGAGGTGAGAATTCCAGTGATAGAGGAATCTGTAGCTATTGTTACTGGATTTCCCATAACAGGACACAGGTGGTTTAGCAGGAAAGCACATCTTTCCAAATTAAAGAAGTATTTTATCATGAATTATGAGCATGTGTAGACCAAGGGCCATAGTGTCTATGTCAATTCCTTACCAACACCCTGGGGAAAAGTCACCAAATTTATCAAAAGGTATATTACCTGCGAAGGTCGATACCAAGTTGTTTATTTTTTTGACTTTATCATACTATCACATTTGAGACATCATAAATTAATCAACATGCCTTATTATATTCTTTAGTCTTTGCATAATATGGCTCATTTCGTCAAATGATCCAATTACCCCATGAATTGTCTTTCCAATCATAGACTCATAGGCTTGTTGATTCATAGAGGAATGGGACTCCCTTACGACCCATTACCTAAAGTGCCTCTGCCATATACTATCCCTGTTATTGCAGCCAACCTCGACCAGTCAACTACTGCACCTACTGTTACAACCGACCCAGAATAGGCAACCCCTGTATCCTCAACTGCACCAGCCGTTAAAACTCTACTGTAATTCCCCGTAAGAAAACTGTCAACATCAAACGCAAAATCAGAAGCACCTCCCACACTGCTCAAAAACACCTTGATAATGTTCAGCCAGAACAACAGCCCAACCTTATCAATACATCGGTAATTGAGCCTCAAGAGCCTCAATCCCTGGCCACAATGTAGGTTGTTAACGAATTCGCTCCTACTCCTAAACCTAAGAAAAGGGAAACCCTTACCCCTATTTCTACTTTAACGAGGAAGCGAACTAGGTCAAAAAATTTAATTGCAACAAAAGTTCAGGCCCCCATTATAACTGAAAACATGACAACTATTTCTGTTGTTACGCCAACAATAACTCAGAATCCTTCTATCACTACAACAATTGCTCAAACCCCTACTTTCAATGCCACTGAATTTCCTTAGAAAATAAAACGTCGATCTAGAAGGAAATCTTAGAAAGATATCGACAAAGTTGTTGTGACAGAATTTCCTAATCTTGTTGATACTTAGACACTTCCAGATTTTGATATCAATGATACCAATCTAAGTGAAAGGCTCACTAATTTTATGGAGGTACGAATTCCTGGTCTCACCTTGTGCAAGGAATTCCAAGACACTATTTCATCCTTGTAGGCATAATCTCAACAAGTTGCACCAGAATCATTGACTTTGCTTGATGATTATGTACATCATTCGTTAGGTGACAAGGTATAGATATTAACCAACCCTAGCATCCCAGAATTTCCTCCTTGTATGGTTGTTGAAGAACTCCCTTCTTCTTCTAGCTTGATTATCGAAGAACACCCTCCTACAGAACCTAAGAAGAGATCTTATGTTTTTATATCTACCTTACCAAAAAGGAGAACTAGGTCAGCAAGACTTTTTGAAGCTGCAGTTGCATGGAAAAATATAGAAAAAGCAGTGTCCATTCTTCAGCCATTATCCTCAGCTGTTCAAAACGAAGATGTTACACAAGATCCAACCTCTTCCTTGAAATTAGCTGTCACACAAGAACCAACTGACCAGGAAGAGGCTGTGACACAAGAACCAGGTGATCAGGAAGAGGTTGTCGCACAAGAACCAATCATGCCGGATGTCACTGTTACACAAGAACCAGTTACAAACACTATAGAGGCTAATGATGATGTGCCACATTCTCATCTATTTGCTAAGATTGAACAGAAGATACAAGGTATTGAGTCTGACAATATTGTTGAGCTAAGAAAAGAAAATGACCACCTCAAAGCACAGTTAAATTCCCTAACCAAGGACTTGCAGGATGCTCAACAAAGGAACTTAGGGAATTCAACTTTGGGAATATTAGCTCAGGAAACAACTGTTATGAAGGAAAATGAAGAGCACATGTGCTACCAGTGTGGTAATATCTATTTTCAGGCAAGATATAAAATTGTCCAAGTACCAAATTCCAATGAATGGACAGGCTGAGAAACCATCCAATTTTGCAGTAAAAGAAGAATGTGACCTTACTGTTCCCCAAGAACCAGTAAGCCAGAGCAGATCTTGACGTCATAAAGTAGCTACTGGTTTACCAACAACTTAAAAAAAAAACCTCTGTTACACTTCCCAGCTATAACTCCAGCAACTCAACCTGCTTCTGTTCTTAAAGACAAAGAAACACAGACAGATTTTTGAAAATAGCAGATGTTGGGGGTACACACCGTTTTTTTTTTAATACTGGTACTTAGTTCTTGTCTTATCAATTTTTGCACTGGAGGATGTTGATACTGAGAGGGGGGTGAATCAGTATCAAGTAAAATTTAAAAACCTTTCTCAACTTATACTTAAACCATTCAATTATATCTAATGAGTAATGAACAATAGTATAAGAGTTACACCAATACACCACAATACACCATGCACAATAT
>JASDQU010213119.1:1413-14215 GCA_032191745.1 Picea mariana
TTAAGTGGGGTAAAAGGAGGTTTCCCCCTAGAAGAGGCTTATTATCTGAAATTATCTCTTTTTCAAGGCATTGAGTACTTTTTCTGAGGTTTTTCTATGCTATATTGATATTTGGTTCTTAACATCGACTCTCATTCATGTGTTGCACCATTTGCTGGTGCAAATATACTGTAATCACCATCCATCTCTTCAACATTAACAACTTGTTGGTCTTCCTTCCCCATCACATCAAGATTATTTTCTTGGACATGTTCAGATTCTACATATTAGCATTGACTAATTTGGCTTGGATTTCTGACTGGACAGTATCACTATTTCTTTCCATTCCTAGATGTGAATCAGCAATCACAATTCCAAGGATTATCAATCCATGTAGGCACCTCCATCATTGGGGTTACTTCAATTTCTTTTCTATCCTTGTTTTTATTTTATTTGGCCTTAATCTTAGTTTCCATCTTCTTTAACTTTTGAAATGGCCTTTGCAGAGCTTTCTCAATCTCCTTTTAGGATTCACACAAAGAATTCTAGTTTTTAACTAGTCTTGTTGTTCCGAACAGTGCTCAAGTCTTTATCATTTCTTCTAATGGTTCTCTTAGTAGCTATCTTTCTATAATACCTATACAAAGGAAACAGACAACCAATGTTCTCCTTTCACACACAATCACTCAAATCTAGAAAAATATTTGGTTTGACTCACTTTCAAAAATTTAAAATCATGACATGATCAATGCACTCAACTTCCTTTGGAGGAAGTACAAGAAATGATTCAATGGTCTTGAAATTTTTTATTGACTTTTACTCTACTATGGTACTCAATTTTGAGGGAGCTCATATAGATCATGTCCCAAAATGCATGAACATTTTAGGGATTTTCAGAAGAGTTGTACCAATAGTTGTGAGCTAGAGAGATTGGCATCTTGTTTATGATGGGAGAGAGAGCCTTTCTATTTCACTTCTAGAGATCTGAAGATACACTTTGGTGGAAAAAGGAATGTTGTCTTTGGCATTTTTATTTTGAAGAATATCTATTGGTGAGGACATCTTGATGGTTTGAAAATAGTATTTGCAGCTAATTCCTTTAGATTTTCAAGAAACATGGTTATTTTGGAGTATTTCTGGGGTCCCTTTTTTATCATTTTAGCACTATGTTGAAGATATCATTGGCAGACCTGTCCATGATTGAAAGCAACAGTAACAAGGTTGTTGCTTGTGGCTTAGGACAACTTGTTAACATCTGGGCATTAATTCCAAGGAGTTATTAGTAGCAGAATGGCACATTCATTGGTTTCCATCTTCATGTCTATTCTAATGCATTCCTGACAATAGTGAGGGCACAGTCACACTTAGTAGAGGAGTTATTTATGCTTAGAAGTGCCTTTTTTTGGACTTTCCATGTGTTATTCTATAGTGGAATTAGTTCCATATTTGAAGCCTTCTTACATGCTCATCTTAGTCCCACCACGCTACTATTGGAGGAATATATGATGATTTTGTAGTGCTAAGGAGCCTAACTTACGCAGCTATCTTAGACATATTACAGGTTTCAGGGACATATTTTGTGTTATTTTATGGTAGGATCCTTTGGAACTTTCAGACCAGTGTTTCAAAAGTAAGCTTGTTCTTTGATCAGCTACTCAAAATGTATATTTGAAGAGGGTGGGAAAGGAAATGTTGTTTCTTCGAAGATGTGGGGTGAATGATGTTATAACTTGGGTTTGGTTTGCAACTTTGCATGATACATCATCAATAGAAGAGGCGGAATTTGAGTACTAGATTTGGAGTGGTTTATCCCTGATTTATTGCTCTTATCTTGCCCTATTTTGAGCAGTATAGGGTGCCTCTTCCCAGTTGTCTTTAGCTCAGACTCAGCCTTTAAATTTTGGCATTGTCTAGGTATTCTACGAAATGGATTTTTTCGTCAGAATCTGATGATATAAATTTACACGAATCTTTATTTTTTGTAGTCCAAAATCCATTTCTGAATGCAGAAATGGATTCAGCGTGCTGAAAAACTCCCAGGGCACTTGAATTATACAAAAATAATAACTGAAATCTACCAATCTAATAATTTCTCGTCGGATTTTAGACAAATGTGACTAAGAAAAATCGTCATTTCATAAAACGTGTAGCCTACAGCTTTAAATTTTATCCAAACTGTTCTAGAGGTTGATATTTAGTTTGTGACCAGTATGAATTATTTCTTTGAGTCTAGATCAACTACTATTATTTTGGACCATGTGATGGTCTTGCATACAGATGGGTAGATTTATTGAAGAATATTTTGGGCAGTGTTTGAGTGTGCCATAAACTCAGATTAGAGACACATTTATGGAAGAAAAAATTTTGATTCTAGCTTAATAGGCACCTCTATGTACTTTAGTCTATTTTCACTCTCATAACAACCAATAGTTAGTGTTCCCTTTGTTGAGGGACTTAAGCTAGCAGTAAGGGAAAGTTTATTGAAGGCACTACACTTTATTCACTCACACAAATGGGGTGCATTAAGTTGGTACTTTTCAAATATGTTTCCCTTATTTCAGATATTGAACAACAACTGAGAAAGTGATTTTGTGGTGAGGAAGTGCATAGGGCTATTTCATTTCCTACATGCTTAGAGAGGCATAGTCAAGGCCTATATTGAGAACGCCCTTTAGGATATTGACATGGGTAAACTAGAAACCCTTTCACAAGGTCAAAGTCCCACCTTGAAGGAACCCTCCACCTTATAAGGAAAATTAAAAGGGTTTTATGACATGATTGGGGTTATGTATACTAGTAAAGAGAAGCGCTCCACTACCTACAGAGTAGATTACCTATTTTAAGGAGTGAACATACTAGAAGAGATTTACTTGAGGAGTGCTAGACTTAGGAGATTCACATGAAGCAACCAAGACATAGTTAATGATTTCTTTATGAAATTTTCATCATGTTTGAGGAGAGCCCAGTTTTTAGGAGTCTTCTAATGAATCTTTATCATATTTTATTGTGAAGAAGGGTCGTGCTTTCACCCAAAGAGGCATCCAAAGAACTTTTTTATTAAGGATAGATGCATGCATTTGACTTTTTGGAGTAGAATTCGACCTCCTTAGGAGGAATTCGAATGTTTTCATTATATATGAATGTAATGCAATGTACTAGAGGTGGGATGTCTGAGATTTTGAGATCCAAGGGGTAGCATATGCCTGGAGTTTTCCTAAATTGAACGCATAGACAATTTGTAGACTTGTGAAGAGATTCTTGTGATTTGATCATTGGTATGAGTCATTTTCTTCAATTGTGTAATGTTTCTCTACTGTATATGATAGATTTTATGATCTCCATAATGTAGTTGTCTTCATGCTCAACTTAAGACATGATTTACAGAACTCAATCTTATGCTCTGTATTGTTTTAAGTTGACCATTTTTGTTTACGCCTTCAACTTGTAAATTGAACTCATATGCAATTTATGCTCAGTTTTGCACTTTCCTTTGCTTTCCATCACCACTATACTACAACCAAATCATCAACATACCAATGTTTACTTCTATCTTTCCTTTTCCACAGTTGCATCCTTGTTTCTGGTTCATTAGGGTTTCATAAACACAATCACCTATTTGAAAAGACGAATCCATCTCTTTTCTCATCTCCAACAAATAAAATTATCCATTAGTGAGCTTAATACCTTGCCTAACATCTTCTTCATTCAGTCATTTAGTTGGTTGATCTAAATGAGAGATCCCCCCTCTGGGTTGGTAGGGCTAGCTACTCAATCCTAAAGATTGGTCTGTGGTTACCTCTTTGGTTTGTTTTCTCATCCTTGGGAAACTAAGGAGTGCTAACAGATTCCATTGTAAATATGATTTTTCAATCCAAGTGTTTGATGAAATCCTCCAAAGAAACATGGTGTTGTGAAAGGAAGCCATTGTTAGATAATCCCAAAATTGGTATGTCAGGGATGCCCTGAAACTCCTTGTCAAATGAAAAGAAAATGGATGGATCTTAGTTTGGTCACTGTTATAGTAAAACTTATACAACATATAAACATAATTCCCAACAAAAGTTCAATGACTTTCTTAAATATCCCTCTTCATTGCATCTTGCTTCAAAATAAAAGTATCATTCCACAATGTTTACTAATGCATTCTCAACATCTTCTGAAGATTTGTCTACCTGCATCCAACTGAGGGGTATTTCTGTCCATACCTAGCTTATACTGCAAATCATTGTTGTTGTTTCCATTGCATAATCCTTTGCATTTAAATCAGATGGAAACTTATTATAGAGACCTTTCTGCAAGCTTTACAATATTTTCTAGTGTCTTTGGGTCTTATAGGACTTCCTCAACTTGCTTTTGAAAACCACAGACAGTCTTGATAGTCCTTCAAAGTGAAGTGTGACATAGTTTCCTAAATATTTAGACATAGTCTCAGCACCAACTATTACAAAGCCATTATGAATCCAGTAAGGCATAATGTTGTCATTACAAGCAGTAGAGATCTGAGCTATCTCATTTTCATGATGGGAAATAAAAGATCCATCCCTCCACCATGAACATCAAAAACAGTAACCCAAATGTGCAACACTCATTGTACTGTATTCAATATGCCATCCTGGCTCATCAACTACTGTTATTTTTCTTTCTAAATCTAGCACGCTAGTAAGATTGTTAGTGTGGAGGTAGCATTAAATTTTTAATGAACCAATTTCTACAACACCAGCATATGGCTTGGATTGGATTGTTTAAAAGAAAATTCGGAAATCTACAGCTTCCTCCTTACTCAAGAGAAAATTGTCATGGCCCATAGATTTACCAGATAGTCCAACAATAGTTTCTTTTTTTTCAAAGTTCCCAACATCACCCAAATTGAATTTATAAGCTAAGATATTGACAAAGATATGAAAAAGAATGTAAAGAAAACATGAGGGATTGTGGTGGGAAGGTATTTTTATCCAACCCTGTTTGATGTTGTATTTAAAACCTTTAGTCCTGACCAACCTCTCAGTCCTTTAGGAAGGCCCACGCAAGAAGATGCTCAAGAATTTCTTAGTTTTGTTATGGATCAATTGCACAATGAACTACTTAAACTGGAAGGTACGGACCTAAATGGCTCTGGTGGAAACAAATTTTCATTGGTTATAGTTAGTGGCAATGATGATTGGGAGATTGTTTTCCCTAAGAATCGAACCGAAATAACTAGAACACAGACTTTTATGGATTCAAAACTAAGTGCCATCTTTGGGGGGAAATTGAGGAGTGTTTCCAAATCAAGAGGTAAATATATGTCCTTTACTTCTTATATATTTGTTTGAAGTGAGAAGCGAATATTTGATTTGTATCCTTTTGTATAAAATAGATTCCAAAGTTCTACCTTTCATAGTTTCACTAATTTATAATCACATCATCATCTAGATTATGGAGGGAATCTGGTGGAGGCATTATTTTTTAGAAACGAAATGTGTATAATAGTGAATGAAATGACTAAATACAATTGCAAAAATAAAACACAATAATGTTGTAGTGGACATAAATTTTATTCTCTATTGGTTGTGTACAAAGGTGACAACAATATCTAAGAAGAGATGCATCCTGCTCCCATTAGCCAAAAGCCTCATGCAAGAGGGTGATTCCCTTATTCATTAACATATACAACATAAAATGAAAGGAAAATAATATGGAAATACCAAGGACAAACAAGGTGGAAGGCCAAGAGTTGAGTGCCTTGAGTTTTAGTTGCAACAGTTGATTTGTCGGGATTGCTAACTTTTCACTCCAAACTTTGATTGGGATGCAATATAGCTTATTGGGAAGCTATGGTTGAGCTATATAATGTGGAAAGTGATATGGACCCTAAAAACAACAGCTGGGAAAGGATCAAACCATGTGATTTTCAGATTTGACCTAGAACTTCTAAATTTAGGGGCTATTATAAAAAGGGCTCAACTGCCACTCACATCACCATTTTACTTGGCAGCATTGCTAATAAAACAAAAATGGGATGAGATGGGACTTTCTTCATAGTTCATGAGAATGTTGGTAGTGACATGTCCCTATACTCAGGATGATTTTGATAAAACAATCACATATGATCTAAGACAACAAGAAACTACTAATGAAACCATGCAACTTTGATAGTGTACCTTCCTATCTTTGTATCTACATGAGGCAGTAGATACTAAATAATGTCTCTACATTCTTACAAAATGGATGCTTGACCAGTGTCATTGAGAATTCAATACATTTTAAGGAAAGGTTCCCTATTGAAAATTTGGTGGCTTAGGCTTGTTATTCTTGTGTATGGGATACACAATATATGCTGGATTAGAACTATTACCCTTGTGTATGGTGTATTAAGTGGTATTTGATTGATCAAATTGAGGATGAAAGCACCGAGGTTGCACTTTGTCGAAATAAACATTTCCTTTTTTTATTGCATGCTACATTTGGAAGTTGGCAAATATCAATGCTTTCAATTCAATATTTTTGATCCAAAGTGTCTTAGAAACCATTTAGCACACATAATGAAGGCTAACTTTAGCACCCTTTTGAGACAGTCTATTCCTTATTCATTGGTTTATGATATTTGTAATATCTTGAAATTTATGCACTTAAATATACTGAAACTAGTTTTCATGGGTATAAATTAGTAATATTGATAGTTCCCAAACCAGGAAGCAAGAGGGAAGGAATAAAGGAAGAAAGGAATTACGTTAATGCATTGAAATGGAAAAAAAAAACCATGTTATATGGAACTTATTGATAGTTTAAGTATAAAATAGAAACGATGCTTACATTTGGTTGTTGCATGACTATCTTTTGATTTATATACACATTGGAAATTGAATTTTTATATTTCATAAGTGGTTTATTACACTTTGGCATATCTCTAGACTCTCATACCAGCAGAAGGAGATGAAAAAGTGGATCCCGTGGATATTTACACACAAGCTGCAAATTTCCGGGTTATTCCATAACACCTTCTATTATATCATCCATCATATGGCATATGAATTCTATGATATATTAACTAGGCCATCATATAGGACAAGGAAGAACACGTCTTTACAAAAAATTCACCAAGACTTTAAAGGTTTAATAATTAAGTGAAAGATTCGCCAAGATTTTACAAGATTTTATAATTCAGTGAAAGATTCACCAAGATTTTACAAGATTTTATAATTCAGTGAAAGATTCACCATGATTTTACAAGATTATATAATCAACTAAAAGATTCTCCAAAAAATTATATATACATATTATATTATTGATAAAATAGCCTTCAATGTTTCCTATGTATCATGGGGATTCGCCCAATTATTATACATATAAATTTAGGGGGGGTTATTAAAATCACCACTGTAATTATAGATTGAAATATTGATATGGTTAGTATCTTAGCAAAGGTTAATGTACCTGTTCCTCTCAGTATTGATATTGTATTTTTTTTTTAAATACCTACAACACAGTCACTATTGTGAAGTCTTGGAGTGTCGCTCCCATAGAAACCATGTCAGAGATGATACCTCTTAACGTTGCTCTTTCCACATCCAATATGTCTCTCTTTCCACCTACAAGACGTCTCTCTTGCCACCTCCAAGACGTCACTCTTGCCACCTCCAAGACGTTTCTCTTGCCACCTCCAAGACATTGCTCTTGCCACCTCCAAGAGTGTCGCTCCCATAGAAACCACGTCGGAGATGATACCTCTTAACGTCTCTCTTACCATCTCCAAGATGTCTCTCTTGCCACCTCAAATATATCTCTCTTTCCACCTCCAATACGTCGTTCTTGCCATGTCCAATATGTCGCTCTTTCCACCTCTAGGATGTCTCTCTTGCCACCTCCAAGACATCGCTCTTGCCACGTCCAAGGTGTCTCTCTTGCCATGTCCAAGACGTTGCTCTTTCCATGTTGAAGAAGTCACTCTTGCCACCTCCAAGACGTCAGTCTTACGACAACTATATGGGGTTTGGACAGTCAAATATGAGATGACACGTGTCTGCATGAAACGTCGCAATAAATACGAATTCTATGTAGTCAGAAAAATGATGTCATGTGAAATGATGCTTGAGGGGGTCCATTGTTTTTTGTTCTCCCAACAATATAAAGTGGCAATTTCATTGAATGAACCATTGGAATTTGACCCAAATTTACTAGTGTAAAGAGGTTCAGACTAGAAGATTGAAAACCAATAAATACGCCTATGAAGACCAATTGTAAGTTAAGTAAATATGATGATTCAAATTCTATATAATAGAGGTAGTACAGGTCAATGATTGTCATATTACTTTATGTGATAGCATCAAGAGTAGATGTAAAGCAGGCAGTTGGAAATGTGGCACAATTAAAGTAGCACCAAAGGAATCACATGTTCTAGCAATAATGTAGCACACCCACCCTTCTAAAGGAGCTTCTATAGTGTAAAGCCTCTAAATTTTTGTTTTTTTTCTCCCACGTTCTTGGCCCTTGGTTATGGAAGTACGTGAAGATCAAGGAAGAAAAGGGAAAATGCAAACTTCGTGGAAGACACAGTGACTGATACTGGGTCGAAGTGAGAAAAATAACAGAAAAGACAGAGTGAAGTAAGTCGTTGGATGAAGAGATTGAGGATGATAGATAAGAAATAAAGAAGGATCATGGACAACTCAACAAGTAGAAAAATCCACCATTGGATGATTTGGAGCACCACATGAGAAGGAAGGAAAGATAAGCTAGAAAAGCCTGGAAAATATGGGTCAAGTTGACCTAGGGTTTTAGACACCTAGGATTTTGGTATCTAGGGTTTTGGACACCTAGGTTTTGGCCTAAGGATGTCGGTGAGATATTGTAATGTATAAATAAAGGTCAAGAGGAATTGGGATGGGTTGTTGTCATTATTGCTATTGTTTGAGCTATTTGTTGTTCATTTGTTGTGGTTAGCTTATTGTGAGATATTATTGTTGTGTAAGAGAGAACTGCTAAGTGTGAGATCCTTTTGGTATTGTAATATCTTCAGTTGGGTGCGAAGATCAAACCTACAGCTAGGTGCATAGGTAGGGGAGAGAAAGAGAGGAGAAGAGAGAAGATCTTCTAGCTAAGAGCGCAGACAAGAACTGTATGTTTCATCTTAATACATTATAAAGCACAGTTCTGTGGACATAGCCCTAGAGAGAGGGTGAACCACGTATATTTTGTGTTGTGTGTGATTGGTATTCTGTCTCTGTCATTGGTATACTGTGATTGCATTACTAAGTTAGATCTAATAGGTATATGTGCAGAGTATATCTAAGTTGATAAGTGATCTATGAATGTTGTGTTGTTATTGAATTAGATCCACTTGATATTCCCCTTGGTTGCAGACATCTCTGTCCTACAACCCCCCATAGCTGCTTCAGGTAAGAATGCATTTTCTTCGTAGGTGTTGTCGAAAGGGCCAGTAGTTGGGGCTTGTTGGTGCGCTCTTGGAGTTGAACCCTGGGTCTACCCCTGTGCCAACAAATGATTCTATTTCCAGGACAAGAATCTTATTGAGGGAATGTCAAGGTGGTTTCCATTGAAGACAAAGACTCAAAAGTGGATAGAGGATCAAGAAAAGGACTTCRCTGAAGCCCAAAACAAGAACCCTAATCTTAGTACAGAGGATTGGTTRGRRARRTATATYTTTACTGATATACAYGARATWTTCTTTGGRGGAATCCATSAGGAGYTRTATGAGTGGYTAGCYAKRTTAGCARATACCCAGTTTGAGATYMRATMTAGACCTCYTGTRGTTTGGATGTCRGWGTTGATCAAGRAKGTCAAGAGAKTTGATAAYGTCRTRTCAYGAGCAGTAGATCACTRGTTTGATAGCACCATTGGAGGGTACATCACTGAGTTTGTTGTTGACAGAGTAGAGTCATACAACCAAGCTGAGAGATACTTCTTCAAGGGACCCAGAGGGAAATTTTTACAATTCCTGAAGTTGAGACTCAAGATGTTATTGCACAAGAAGAACATATTGAAGATATAGTAGATTGGTCAGATCTATAAAAGCTAAAGGTAAAAAATTCAGATAGCGACAATGACACAAAAGCTGGACATATGTGCAGTGGGAGAGTGTTCATAGAAGTTCACCTCACAAACCTATTTAAGAAGAACTACAGGGATGAGGGTTTCTACAGTGGAGAAGAGGTAGATCTGATGGATGAAGAGCATTCAGAACCTACTGGGACAGAGGAAGGAAAGGCTGAAGAGATTCACCGGGAAGAAATTGAAAATTCAAGAACTGTGTAGACTGTTGAAGTTATTACTATTGTCCCTCCTGTTCATTCAGTAGTATTAAGAAATCAGAGTAATCCAAGCCACCAAAACGTCCAGAGCACTGTCACTAGTAGTCCACCACATACTCAGTCAAGATCCCTAGGAAGATCTATGGAAAATAAGATGAGGCTTCCTATATTTAGTGGAGATGGATCTGAAGATCCTGACCAACACTGGTTCCTATGTGAAGTTGTATGGAATATTAAAAATGTCACCGATGAAGCTGTCAAAAGAACCCAGTTTAGTACTACTCTAAGAGATAGCACACTGAGCTGGTACATGAAGCTTGTCCAAGGAATTGCACAGCCTAAGCCACTAAATCAGATTAAGAATTTGTTGATTTCAGAGTTCAAGAAACCCAAATCAGAGTCACAATATATCACAAAGTTGAAAGATACCAAGCAAAATTTAGCCAAACCTGTCTGGGAATTCGATCAGAGATTCAAAACCTTAATAGGCCAATTGACTTTTTAGATCCTAGATGAGAAGAAAAAAGAATGGTTCATTGTTTCCCTCTTACCACACATCAGAGTTCCTCTAATGCAATAGAATATTAATTCACAGTATGAGGCACTGGAGATCTCCATGAAGCTATAATCATCTCCTATGTGAGAATCCATCTCAGGTATGAGTCAGATCTTGATTCAGCTAACTAGTTTGTCTCTGTAGGTTGAAGATATGAAGAAAGACAAGGGAAAAGATAAAAGAGAAGACATTTTGTGTGTCATATTCAGATCAGAAGGCCATGACAAGAAACATTGTCCCCTACTCAATGAATACTTGGATTCTAGATCTCTGAACCCATTGAAGAAAGTCACCTTACCCTGGTGCGAGGTATGCAGAAATAGACATTGCCCATTGAGTGCTATTACAGGAAAAAGTATGTTCCGACACCCAAAAATTTGTATTGAACATTATGTAAGTCCATGGGGCATGATGATATGGATTTTAGGGCTTACTATCTCATGCATTAAAGTTCGAGAGACATATACAAGATTCAAGGTGAAGTACAACAAGAAGGAAACAATACTCAATATAACTCCCCTAGGAGAGGAAAATTCAATCCTCGCGGTGGATTTAGAGGAAGAGGTTGAGGAGGAGGAATGGGTCAAGGTTGAGGAAAGATAATTTCTTATAAATGTGCACAATCAGGACACCTGGCAAGGGATTTACAGAACCCTTGTACTACTTGCAGCTATTGCAGCTTGTTTGAACATGTTATAGAAGATTGTCCTGTGTTGTTAGCTAAGCTTCAGGAAAGACGAGGACCTTAGCAGAACCCGCAAGTGCAACTGAGATATGATGAACCTCATGGAGAATACCCTATATTGGCTATTATGACCAGAGGATGTGTTGTTATAGGAGAAGAAATACTGACCCAAGGGAATATTACAGAAGACTCGGGAATCAGGAAAGCTACAGAGAAGTCACAAATGTTTTATGCAAAGAAAGAAAGACAAATGTTCAAGGAGGCAAGAAAAGAATTCAGAGGAGTCTAGGGTTCCTCATCAAAGACAAGACCAGAAGCGAGAGAATATGGAATGCCTTTGGCATTTGATCCATCTTCTTCTCCAGAAGAAGAAAAAGAGGTAAGCAAGCTCGTGAAATTTCTATATACTCGTATCAAGTTGATTCAGGATGAAAGCATTGTACAAGAGATACAAACTTTAATCAGACAATATGAGCTAGGAAAGATAGACCCCTTACTGAATAGGGAAGTACATCAAATCGGTAAGAAGAGAAGGACCAATAAGGAATTACATTTTAATTCTCAAATAGGAGAGTATGAGATAGACTATGTAGTCTTCGACTTATCAATGCCATGACAAATAAAACCTGGGCACTGATGGGAAAACCAAAGTTGATCATATTCCCCTATCAGGATTAGGATGGATAATCAATAAGCTGTAATCCCCTTTGGCAGATTTTGAGGTAATTGAGATCGTTGATGATAGTTGTCCTTACCCTGCACTGTTAGGAATTGACTGGGCTTTCAATAATTCCACTATGGTTGACTTGAAGAAAAGATGTATGACTTTTGAAAGAGATGGCATTAGCGTCATTTCCCCTTTAGATCCAGATGAAGGTAAGTGATACACATAACATGTTAGAGAAGAAGACCAGGCATATGAACTAGAAAACATATATAATCTAACAGCCAGACAACATGATTACATTAATCCTATGGCCGATGGAAACTTAAGCTGGTGAAGTGACAACACATGTTCATCAGACTCAGAAGAAGCACTGGATAACTAGCAGAATAATATGTACGAAGTATCTACAAGAAGATGTTCTATATTAACTAGAGAAGTTTGTCGGATTGGCACAACAGTAAGTAACTTACCCACCTTTGATGGTAAGAATCCTTTAGAAACCATCTTGTCAGACTTTGAAGAAAGTGTACCAATACAAAAAATATTATTGGCGATGGATGAGGCCTTGAAATCCACACTCGCAAGATGGTGGGGGACACATAAACATAGCACTGCAGACTGAGTACAATGTCGTACCCTAATGACAATGTGTTTCTCAACACAAGTAG
>JASDQU010213120.1:4515-15853 GCA_032191745.1 Picea mariana
TCAAGAAGGAAAAGAATTAATACTCCATATCCTCAATTAGGCACAAAGGGGACTAAGTATATTACAAACACCAAGTCATGGGTTAGTTGAAGGCCTCAAAAAAGACGACCAAGTATGGTTACCTTTTCTTTATCTCATCCCACCACAATTTGTCGCATAAGCCATCTCTAAAAGGGTTTGACCTCCTTCGGAACATATGGGCTACATGAGATTTTAATTGGATAATTTCTAGTCGATGGCCACATTTAGCATTTAGGGAGATATGTGCAAATTTCAACAAGTTCCTCTCCCTATGTAATGATTAGGATTATGGTTGGTCCTCCTCTTTTTCTATTTTTCAAACACTACAACGAATATGTCTGCGTGCTTGATGGTATGCCCCACTTTTTTCCTACAACACTAGTAAAATAGTAATTATCTTTACAATTTCTATCTTTTTCAAATTACTACTTGTGTCCAACCCCAGTGAATTTAATTTTTTGTAGTTCTTAAACCCCACTCACAACAATTGCATCTTCAATAGGACGGGAAACAATTTGTTTTGGTTGTTCATCATATGAATTTAGTAATAGAAACCTTGCACCTCTTTTAGGATTGAGCAATGGTCCCACTCTTTCGATGGTTTCCCTCATCTTCAGTTTAAAACCTAAGAAATGAGATAAAATTATCAGAACTTACAACCACAATAATTAATACACCACTTACAATTGAAACAGCTTATAATTGAAGATTAACAAAGTTAGAACATAGAGAAGGATCAATTACCAATGTCAAAACTTATATTAGGAAGAACTAACATTGTTAGAACTTGCATTGTTAAAACTTATATGGAGACTAATTGTGTCAAAACGTATATTAGGAAGAACTAACATTGTTAGAACCTGCATTGTTAAAACTTATATGGAGACTAATTGTGTCAAAACTTATATTAGGAAGAACTAACATTGTTAGAACCTGCATTGTTAAAACTTATATGGAGAGCAGTTGTGTCAAAACTTATATTAGGAAGATCTAACATTGTTAGAACCTGCATTGTTAAAACTTATATGGGGAGCAATTAACAAGTTTGGAACTAGTATTAGGAGTGAYTAAGACTATTAAGTTAGTCTACACCCTTTAAMAAATTTAACACCTAACATTTAGAGGGATGAAACATTTAGGTCTAACGGTTGAAATTCCCTATATTATTGAGATGTTTGAAGCTTAAGAGAGTTAGAACTTAAAGTAGGAGCAATTAACAATTCCAAGACTTATATTAGGAAGAATTAACATTGTTACTGAGAAYAATTAACAAGTTTAGAACTACTAATAAGAGTTCAAAGACTTATATTAGGAAGAATTAACATTGTTACTAAGAATAATTAACAAGTTTAGAACTACTAATAAGAGCACTTAAGACTATTAACTTAGTCTACATCCTTTAAAAAATTTATTGCCTTAACATTTAGAGGGATGAAACATAGTCTTATATATATGTTGGTCCATGCACAATATACTTTTTCTCTAGTTCTAATTCATCCACAAGATGGTTTCTTGTCTTGTTTCTAGTTTATCCATAAGCATGGTTTTTTATGAGAATTGTAAATGAGGATTGCATATTTATGTCCAATGTTTGAAATTCAATATATTGTTGATCTATGTGTTTTTTTTATTGCAAATGTTTCATTTCATAGTTAAAATTTTAGAGTAATAATCCATGTATCTTATTTATTGATTATCCCATATTCAAATGTTCATGATAATTAATTGTTATGTTTTTTTGCTTGCATTGAATATTTTAATTGTTATATAAAATTTGTTCCTTAACAAATATCATGTGTCGAAAGGGATCAAATATCTCAAGGTGTAAACCTTTCCTCAATATATTTTAATTTACTTATTTTTAACCTTGAGAAACTTCATCCAATGCCATATATCAACTCCACGATTAACACATAATGAATTACATATTTTACTTATTAATGAACATTCTTTCTCTTTATATATATATATGTCAAATGCCAATTCCATATTAACCATTGAAAAAATTACACATCAAACACAATATATATAAATTGTAGGTTGTAACTCAAAAGTCTAAAGATTAATACCTTCATAATTAGTATATATAAATTGTAGGTTGTAACTCAAAAGTCTAAAGATTAATACCTTCATGATTAGTAGTTATAAATTGTAATGTCAAAGAATTGTTAGCAGTATCTATCATCCTTTAATTGCAAATTGCGTTGTCCTCAATCTGAAGCGATGTGTACATTAGGTCACCTACCTTATCCCAATCCCCATTCTCTCCATCCACAATGACTAAATCCAATTTTAATTTGTCTCTTATAAACTCACAATGAATGATTTATAAACACATCTTTTTCATATTTAGTCGAATAAATGTCTTATTTCATAGTGATAAGCACATTGCATTTTTTCTTTTCTTTTTTATAATATTAGAAATAGATATAAAATCTTTCTTTTTTAATATAATATTTTTTTTTAAATTTATAAAATCAAAAAAATATAAAACCTTTCTTTTTTAATATAATATTTTTTTTTTAATTTATAAAATCAATTTTTTTAATTTTAGATATTTTTGTTTTGAAAGACGTTTTTTACATTCTAATTTGAGAATAAAAAGTAATTTTATCATTCTAATGACCAATCGAGACTAGTTCTTTCTTTAAGAACTCCAATAGTTTTGCAGAGTTTGCTAATTGAATATGAATTCAAATTCAAAGAAAAATTTGAAATTACCTCGTGCAAGAGCTAAGATTTTTCTTTTTCTATGTGACCATATGTTATAAACACAGGCTTAATCATGGATGTGCACAAACAATTTGGGTCGTTGATTTGGATCTCAGATCCTTTTTGGATTGTTGATTGTTCTCAATACAAATCGTTGGCCACTATAGAAACTGACGTTAGCTTGACATATATCGACATCGAGAGTTTTATGCCATCCAACACCTTAAAACCTTTGATGGTCACAGTCTGTTGGGACGAGGACCATCAATCTTCAGTTTCGATGATTTAATCTCAACCTTCCAATCCTTTGTGGGTGACGCCAAAACTGTGTGTGGAACCACATAGACGAATAATTTGGTGCCACATATTTCAGGCCACCAAAACGCGGGGTACTGGACCTCTTTGTGTTAACCTCCTCATACCTTCTTGATACACACTAATCCTACATTGTTGATTTTCACTCCCAATGAACTGTCATATCTAAACTTCTAGGTCCCCTTTTTAGTATTTGATGATATCAATTAGAGCCCGATCATCGTCGATCCTATTATGATTGATGGTGGATCGTTATCCTCCTTATAACAATTCTCCTTGCCATTCCACTTATGCCACATGTGTAATAATTCATGACTTCGAACCTATTCAAAGAAATAAAAAACAGGAAAACACTGATGCGTGATGGACAAAATGTTGTGGAATGTCGATCTAATCCTCCCAATTCGTTCTGAGATGTCCACTCACTTGTATTATAGAATGACTTCTAAAGACACCAATTTTTGATCAGATTGTTTCTCAGTCACGGTTCTGGCTATTTCTTCTCTCTGTGGTCTCGATCTAGTTTAGATGTGCAACAAGGACTTACACAAGATCTGTTGCAGAAAAAGTGCTTCGTCATTAACTCTTTAAAACATAGAATCCAATCAAAAAATACACAATAACACAATTTTCACAACTATTTTTTATTAGAATTATTGAAGGAATAAGAATACAACTTGAAGGATCAATTCCTTCTTGATTTATGCATGCTTCCACACTTCTCACTCTACACTCATTCCACACACTTACACCCTCTATCCTTTCCTATCAAACCTTTAATACAATAAGGACTAGTGTTGGACAAGAAGCTTTGGAAATAATTTTGCAGTTTTGATACATTTTTGAGGAAAAATCCTAAGTATAGGAAAAGTGCACAAAATAAGAAGGAAAGATAGAGAGAACGCAACTGAGGCACATCCAGGAGGACAGTGTGAAGAAGCAAGAAAACACCCAAACAAAAGAATAAAACAAGGAAATAAAGCAAGAAAATAAAGAATGACAACCCGCCATTCTGAAAATAGAAGAACAACATGAAAGCAACATGTAGATTGAAAATCAGAAGAAAGTCATCGAACAATCAATTAACTGAGTTGGCCATGCATTGTAATGGGGTATTTTTGGAATGAACAATTTAGGGTTTTTTCCCTAGATTTCTATTTAAATATGTAATGGGTTGGGAGATTAGGGGTTCAGTTTGGTTATGCTATGTCAGGTTCTGTTGTGTTATATTATGTTATGTTCTCTTCTGGTCGATAATGAGTTCCAAATTTCTTGAATGTAGCAGTCGGTGGATGGGAAGAATGAATAAAGGAATGTTACAAAATATTGTGTTGTTTGTATTTCTATGTTTTCTTATGAATTCTATTTGCATGTATCGTAGAATATATTTCTCTTGTGGGATAAATGTGGTGCAAGGTTCATGACTGTAATAGAAAAAAATCTATACAATAATCTAGAATATGTTGAATATAGGAATCTAAATTGTAAGTAAGTTAATAATGAATAAAACAGATTTATGTGCACAATGTAATAAGGAAGAATGACCCAAATGATTGTCTCCCATTCCCTTACTACGACAGAAGCCCAGTTCTCGCAATCCCAATAGATACCTTGGGTGAGACTTCATTTTCACAAGCAGGTGATGCCAAAAGGGCTTATGTTTGGTGGGTTTTGTTGGTCATAGATGAACCAAACCTAGGGTCTTACAACCCGTGCACAGTAGCCCCAACAACCAGATCCATCCAATCCACAAAGATAGGATCGATTTTGACCAAAATTACACAAAGACTACATTTAGCTTATAACAACCTAATTCTGGTCCTAAAAGATAAGATCTTATCCAAACATAATCCCTAACTTATCTAACTCTTCGACCTCCTATTACATTCATGGAAAAACTACCTTCTTCTCGA
The DNA here is from genome assembly GCA_032191745.1 of Picea mariana. Classification (NCBI taxonomy): domain Eukaryota; kingdom Viridiplantae; phylum Streptophyta; class Pinopsida; order Pinales; family Pinaceae; genus Picea; species Picea mariana. The sequence continues at coordinate 9,477 of JASDQU010213120.1, forward strand.
ACACCCTAGACTATTACAAAATAATTAAAAACAATTACAATGAGGAAACCTACATCCTCTGAGAAAGTTCCTAAGACCTTAGAGGTCAAATACTAGATTGTTGTAGAAGATGCTCCTGCAATAGACTCCTGGGGAAGAAAAGACTTTTTCTTGGGCTTTTTGTAATAGTTCTTCAATACTTGTACCATACTTAGATATTTCTGCTACTGCCATCCATATGGAATTTTCAAGTGGTTGTCCTTTCCACTTGACCAAGTACTAAAAGTACTCTTTACCCCTTGTCTTATTTACTACTTTTTGGTCCAAAATAGATCCAATGTGCTTCTCTGTGCTATAGGTTGTTGTTTTTCCCGGTCAATGGTCTGAATATTATCACTATCAGGTGCATCTGTGAAATTATCTGTTGGTTCCTTAAATGGGTATAAATATGATACATTAAAAATTGGAGAAATTCCAAGGTTACTTGGAAGTTATATTTCAAAATAATTTGAGGAAAATTTTCTCAACACTTTACATGGTCCAATCTTTTTAAGTTTTAATTTGTTATATTCCCCCCTAGGAAACCTTTCTCTTCTGAGGTGTGCCATTACCAAGTCTCCAACTTCAAAATCTAATTGTCTTGCTTTTAAATTTGCCTTATGTTTATACTTGTTGTTKTTGTCMTGTAGTTGTTTCTTAACCCTTTCCTACAATTCTTGCATGGTTACTGCAAATTCCTCACCATCAACACTTCTAATTTCTTATTTTCTTATTTTCCTTAACTCATAAATTCCTCTAGGATGCATTCCATACAAAATATGAAATGGAATTGATCTTATGCTTCTATTARGTGTGTCGTTATATGCAAACTMTGYTTGTGCAAGTACTCGATCCCACTATTTGGGATGCTCACTTACCAAATATCTCAAAATATTTCCCAAGATTCTATTTACCACCTTAGTTTTCCCATCAATTTGTGGATGTTATATTGGACTAAAGTTGATATTGGTCCCTAACGTTTTCCATAAAGTTCTCAAAAAATTACCCACAAATTTTGTGTCTCTATAAACAACAATACTTTTGGCAATCCATGCAACCTAACAACTTCTTTAAAGAACAAATCTACAATGTGAGTTGCATCATTGGTCTTCTTACAAGCTATAAATTGTCCCCCTTTTTAGAATCTATCAACAACCACATAAATCGAATCATTACCTTGTTGAGTTCTTGGAAATCCTAACACAAAGTCCATACTTACAGAATCCCATAGTCGGTTTGGAATTGGAAATGGTTAATACAATCCAGTATTTTTTCTCCCTTTTGCATACTGACAAACCCTGCATCTTTCAACAAATTTCTTGACATCAGTCTGCATGGCAGGCTAGAAATAAAATGTACTTAGTTGAGAAAATATTKTTTCCTGTCCAAAATGTACTTCTAATCCACCACTGTGATTTTTCTTCAATAGGTTTTCCCTCACTGAACATCTTGGAATGCATAATTTGTGGCMTTTAAATAATAAAACTTATTGAACCATGTAATCTAACCATGCAATTATGTGTCTTCTTAMTGGATTTTCATAGACTGCATGAGCATCTTTAAAATMTMCATCATCTTTATACATTTATTTCAACTCATCAAATCCTACAACATTTACTTGAAACTCTTGTAAAATTAAACTGACTCTACTACCTTATTTGRTTGCCCACTTATGTGCTTAATAACAAAAGTGAAATTATGCAAAAACTCAATCCATTTGACATGTCTCTGATTTAATTTTGTTTGGTTGTTAATATACTGCAAGGCATGGTTATCAGCGTAAAGAACAAATTCCTTTGGCATGATGTAATGCCTCCACTTGTTTAGTGATTGAATAATTGCATAAAACTCTTTCTCATATGAAGAATATTTCTTATTTGCTTCATTTAATTTCTCACTAAAATAAGCAACTGGTTTCTTTTCCTGACTTAGAACAACTCTTATTGCAGTCCCCCTTGCATCACATTCAACTTGAAAGAGTTTGTTAAAATATGGTAGTGCTAAAATTGGTTGTTATGTTATCTTCTTTTTTAATAATTTAAAACTTTTATCAGCTGCTTCTTTCCATTTAAATGGATGTTTGGTTCCTTTAATGGTTTTTATAATTGGAGCACATATTCCACTAAAATTCCTAATGATTTTTCTATATAATATTACCAATCCATGAAAACTCCTTACCTCAAAAGCATTCTTTGGAGTACGCCAATTTATTGTAGCCTTTACCTTTTCTTGGTCCACCTTCAAGCCTTTTCCATATATCAAAAAGTCCAAATGAACAAACTCTATCTTCACAAAAGTACACTTTTTCAAATTGATCAAAGATTTTCTTGTGGTAGTTTATCTAAAACCAACTTGATGTGTCTCAAGTGTTCTTCTATAGACCAGAATATCATCTAAATAAACTATGACAAGTTTACCAATAAATTCTTTAAGTACTTCCTTCATCAATCTCATAAAAGTGCTYGGGGAATTTGTGAGTCCAAAAGGCATTACCAGCCATTMATACAATCCATCATTTGTTTTAAATGTTGTTTTCCATTCATCTCCTTCTCTAMTATTGATCTGATGATACCCACTTTTCGAATCCAATTTTGAAAAATATTTAGAACCACTTAAGCAATCCATGAAATCATCGATTTGGGGTATTGGAAATATATATCTGATTGTAATTTTATTTATATCTATAGAATCTATGGACACTCTCCATCCTCCATCTTTATTTKAACTTAGCATTGTAGGAACTACACATGGGCTCAAACTTTCCCTGACCAGACCTTTATTAAATAATTCCTATACCTGATTTCTTATCTCCTCATTCTCCYGTGGGGTCATTCGATATGTTGATTTGTTTGGAAGGTTATCCCCTAGAATTAAATGTATATGATGATTGATACTTCTYAATTGAGGCAATTCACTTGGTAAATCATCAACCACAATATCAACACATCCATACAACAAATTTTTAACTTCTTTAGGCAGATCATTTAAATTTGTACTAGTGATAATTACCTTTGGTTTACCAATCAGGGAAAAATGTACCTCTTCCTTTTTAATGTCTTGTAGAAATTCTTTTCCACTGACCAACAATACCTTTGTGTTTTTTTCTTTAGTTTCTCCTTCATCCTTCAATGGTAAGAGCGTGTGTTTTTCTCCGTCTTTCTCAAAAGTATATGTGTTGTTTCTTCCATCATTTATTGCCTTTCACCATACTTCCAAGGTATACCTAGCAAAATATGACACACATCCATGGGAATAACATCACAAAGTACCTTGTCTTTGTATCTTCCATTTTGAAACTCCACTTCACATTGTTCATTCACTATCAACTATTGTCCCTTTTGCAACCATGACACCTTATATGGAACATGGTTTGTTGTCTTTTTCAAAGCCAACTTTTCAACCATCTTTGTAGACCCCAAACTATCAGTACTTCCACCATCAATAACAACTTTTCAACATTTACCTTTGCTTTTGTAGACAGTTTTGAAGAGTTTCTTCCTCTGTGCATGTTCCTTAATCTCTTTATGTGGTTTCAACAATATTCTCTTTGTCATCAAAGAATCTCCAACTTTCGGGACATTCTCATGTACATATGAATCCACACTTTCTTCTTCTGCTTGAACAAAATTTTCACTTCCTCTACCAGTGGAAGCATTTTTTGGACATTCATATTATCTATGCCCAAAATTATTGGATCTAAAACATCTGATATAAGATCCTCTACCTCTTTGATAAGGTCATCTCCCTCTGAAATCACCACGTCCTGGTGACTATTCTTACTGATGTGAGTTGTTGGCTTCTACCTTTGGAGCTGAAGATATTCCTCTTCCACCTTATTGTAACACCCCAAGGCCGAGCCCTTGCTGAATTGTAATTATGTTTATAGGCTGGTGAGCCAAGTGTTTATAAGATGAGACTTACATGTTTATTAGGCCGGATATCCTAGATGCTTAAGGCCACGAGACTGATTTTTGTATATGTAAATGCACATATCATTAATAAAATTACATTGTTACATGTAGAGTGACCACAAAGAAAGAGTTATGGGGGACTAAGCTCCACTAGGTAGGGTAAGGGAGGGAGCTAAGTGTTTAGACCTAGGGGCTAATCTAGAGGGCTTACCTCTGAGGGAATAATATTTTATTATTATTCCGAAAGGCTATGGTTGGCATAAGTCGTGTTGTCCTAAGTTCCTGGGAAAAAGGGGAATGAGTGCTAAGTGGAACTCATGCAGCTTAGGGAAGACATGTGACAACCTGGGTGCATGCAGTTTATAGCTGGGAAAGCTAGCTCATTGGGGGTTCACTTCCCATTCTGGCATTGCTTTCCATCCTTGTGTCTGAACTAGTTTTGAGTTTCCTCACGAACCTTACAATTCTATGGAAGTTTTTCACCCTTCCTGATTCGTCCAGGGATTCATGCTCGCACTTGTACCTTGCTTGAGCCATGTTGTGCCTTAACGGTTTTTTTTGCTTCCATCACTTGAGCTATACTGAGCCTTGTTGTTTCCATCACCCTTACTGGACTTGACTTAGAAGCTGGGTTGAAGAAGCAGGTTGTCAGGCCTGTGGTTTGAAGAGGTCGGTTGTCAGGACCGTGGACTAAAGAAGTAGGTTGTCAGGCCTGCAAGCAACTCTCTCTGGGTGAGAGAGGTTGTTGGGGAAGTGTTTTCCCAGAGGGAGCCCAACTACAGCTACAGTTCTCAGAGAATTCCTATTCGACTTGTTGTTGAAGCCCTAGAAGGGAAGTGGGGCAGCCAAAGGACTACTAAGTAGAGAAGGGGCACACTTCCTGGGGTGGTACAGGCATGTGGGGAATGAGAGGTTGTAGGTTGTTAGTGTGAGCCGACCCTAGGAGAAAATCCTTCCTATTTATCCGTGTGACCTTCCTATTGTTCTTTCCTAGCCTAGGAGTCCCTTTCCTGATGGAGTTTAGTCCCAGATCGGGGGTGACCCACTGCTGAGCGTGATGAGTAGCACGGTATAAGGCTGGAAGGTTCGTGGAAGGTCTGCATGTAGTTTGGTGGTCATTTATTGAAAGATAAGTACCAAATATCTATTAATTGTATGTTGTGTAATTGTACATGTGTTATAAATTGATGAGTAAGGCCTAGATATATAAGCTATGTTGTGTGTCTAGGCTTATTGTTATTTCCTCATTAATCTATGTATGGTTAGAATATGTTGTGTGTATGCATATATTTTTGGGATGTTTTAATGATTATTTCCACATGAATAAGTGGCATGAACAAAACATTGTAACTGTTAATTGTGTTAGATATGCATGCATACAAATTCACAAAATGGTATCAGAGCTAAGTGAATCATTTGAGAAGTGGTGTTGCCTGACCTGTTGGTGGCTGGGGATGTCACAAAATGGTATCAGAGCCATGGTTTCAACACTGAGCCTAGATGGGCCATGTTAGTGGAAGTTGAAGCAAACGTTTCAGAAAATAATTGTTGTCGAAATGGAAAAAATTCAAGTTTGGAGCCCATGGTTTCTACCTGGAACCTCAATGGGCCACAAACGATAAATTCAGCGTAGAAAGTACGGAGAATTTTGAGGTATAGAGTGCTAGAAGGGCATTGAAATAACACTTAGACWRTGTTCGAAAACACAAGAGGTGTAACAAGTTTAAGAAATGGCCATAGAGAAAGAAATTACAACATTCGTGGTGTTGGGCCATTAGATCTGAGCGAGAGAAAGATAAGCCCTCAGATCAAGTGGAGAGTAAGTCATGACCATCAGATCTCATGGAAGGGATATCGACGGTGGGGAGCCATTGCGGATATCGGGAAGGAAATTAAAGCGAGATTAAGTTGAGACTCTGCAATCCCTCAGGATCTTTGATATTTCTAGATCAAAAGATCAATGATGGATATCGATCCCACTATGGGCAAGCATCCTCCCATTGCGGAGATCGGGAAGGAAATTAAAGTGTGAGCAAGTTGAGTTTCCGCAATCACTCTTGGTCGTTGATCTTCATGGTTCCTTAAGGCACGACTAGCGATCTTGCAAAGTGAGATAAGCACCCAAATTTTAAGTTGAGGTCACAGTTCTTGGTTATGTGTAGAGAAGATAGAGTGAACTTTGTGTATTTCCTATTCGTCGATCCAAGAAAGGAACATGTGTCAACAAGTTAGCTTGTTTGGGAATACGACATTCGGGAGAAACAAGGTGTGAATAGAGTGGAAACTCCTGAAGTGCCGAATTTCAAAGTTAATCCAGACCATTCATCGAAGGAGATGCATGTCAAAAGATCGACTTGTTTGGGAATTCGATGTTCGGGAGAAACGGGGTATGCTAAGGTGAAATGTCTCAAATCTTGAAGTCCCAGAGTGACATGGCCTTCTGACATC
>JASDQU010213121.1:0-18552 GCA_032191745.1 Picea mariana
ATTGTGTGAAGAACTCTGTTTGGACAGAAGCTTGAAGACTCTATTTGGTCTATCAAGTTGTACCAGATCTTCTTCATGCAAATGTAGAGCAAGTGTGTGTGTTGGAACCAAGGTTCACTGAAAGGAATCTTGCGATATCAAGGTGATCTGGTTGTATCTTCTACTTTCATTTAATATAATACAGCGGCATGTCCCTTTCCCATAAAATCACTCTTGTTTTATTACATAACTCCTTGATTATATGCATAGGTTGACATTGAATATACTTTGCTATCTTCACTTTGGTTGGTTTGTGTTTCCTTGGATCTGATTTCACAAGAGCACCGGAGTGAAGTGGGAACAACAGAGACCTAAGGAAGTGATATAAAGGTATGTCACTCATTCCTTCTTAGTAGTAGATTCAATGACTGCAACTTAGAGAAAGAGTCATGTCCTGCCCTGTTTTGTTCTAGATCTAGATGGATCTAGGGAGATCTGTTAGTGTCTGCACCTACTGATTTATCCGATAACAAAATTGGCAACTCCATTGGGGATACAACACATTTTGGTGGTTTTTACCTGGCCATTTTCTCTTGACCTGCCCTTTTTCATTCCCAATCAATCTCTGAGTCTTGAGGATATCCTCACAGACTCCCTGAATCCAGAAGTTCCCTCAAAAGTTCTGTCATTTTTCCAAAATTTTCTTGATTACAAACGTTCTCGCACTGCACCTTTCTGTAGCCTGCAAGAATCACTGAAGTTCGCACCCTAGTGTTCAGTTTTGTCCGAACTTCTCGCAACCTGCCTGTGTCTAGCCTGTGAGAATCCTTAATTCTCGCACTGTACTGCACTGTTAGACTGCAAACCCACTTGTAAAAATTTTGGACTAAGTCTTTTGTGTCTTCAGATGCCCAGATTGGTTGGTGTGTCTGGAAAGGACTTCTCTGGCTAGTGATTGAATGTTTCTTGACTTCAAATCTCGCAAATGATTAGTTTTCGGAAATCAAAATCTCTTCTTGATCATTTTTTCTCAATTTTTACCTCTTGACCTTTTCTTAACAAGGGTATAATCTTTGATTCTCAAATCCAAGTGCTTGTTTGGTCAGGAGCCTTTGATTGGATTAAAATTTAAGATTAATTGTCCTTTTCAATTGCTTATTACTTGGAAAATTGTTACCCATGTGCATTTGAAGAGACTGGTCTTGTCAGTTTGTTATTTGTATCTTCATTGAAAGATCGATTTGGGTGTTTGTTGTGTATTTATTTTTCATTGGTTGCTTACTTTTTCTTAGCTCCATCCTTGTTGCTTGGTTTCTAATAAAAAATTAAACACATTTTATTTTTTTTAAGCAACCTTTTATTCAAAAAATATGGGCATTCAAGTACTAAAAGAGAATTAATAGGGAATTTGCATTGTTCATGACTATTTGATATTACATTTCAGAGAAGATCATACATTGTAGTTCGCTTTGTTCCAGAAAACTCCTCTTTCCCTCCTGTAAATAGGATTCATCGAACAAAAATTTGTATCATTCATCCCTATTTATGCATTGTTGGGTCAGAGTCTCACACAACATCGGTTTCATTTCCATCTCCTTTTTGCGTCACAACAACCTTTAATAATATTGCGCAACTTTAAAATTCAACTAGTAACTTTTTCTAGGGATATTTTACACCAACATTAGCTAGGCTAGAGCTTTGGAATAGGTAGTGAGACACACTCTCCAAAGCACAAAACACACAATAGTATCTTGTGATAAGGAGTGTCAAATTCCATTTGCATCATTTTGTCCTGGGAAGCCCTTCTCACACAAGGGTCAAACCTGAGGTTGCATTGATATTGACAGAGTTACTCACCCTTCTTTGTTGATATCGGTGTAGAGATCGCACGTATTATGGGGGTCACTTGAAGGTATACCCACAATGATGAGTGGAAGCCTCTCAAGCTGATTTCGGGCTAGATACCCTTCCCTTGCGTGTGGATCAGACGGTTGATTGTTCCCCCAAGCATCATTGTTGTTGGTGGTAACCTTAGTAGCCTATCTTCTTAGGGTCTTACACAAGGTGATTGTGAAGGGGTAAGTTTTAACGGTACCTGGAATAAATGTTGGCCAAACTCACTCCGGCTCCTTGGAGGGTATACCCACGATTATGTGTGGGAGCTTGCACCAGGGTGTAAGTCCATTTAAGCATGTTGTCAACTTAACTTTTCCACCCTGGACTAGCCCCTTCTTGTCTCATTGTTGTGATGTTGGATTTCATCACCAACTAGTGACTTTGGAATTATAAGGTCTCATTTGCTTGGTTTTGCTTCCTAGATTTTATTAGCGCATGCTATTTGTTTACCCAAGTTGGCCATATAATTTCTCTCGTAAAATTATAACTCGATCATAATTGACCCTCCACGTTGTTCATGTAGAAAGCAAGGCCTACCCCTAGAATATCTGGAAGGTTCTCAACCCTTGCCTACCAACTCACCGGAGGGCTCTCCTCAATAGAGTGAAGTCCAAGATGTTGCCACTCCACAAGTGGAAATAACTAACTCTTTAGAACTGTTCTGAATTACCAATTCTCGAGAGGAATTCTAACTTCCTCCCTACTCTGAGAGATGTATTGTTCAAGTGAATTCTTTCAGAGATATAGTTTTTTAGTCTTCTGGATTACCAACTGGACCTTTCATAGGACCTGAGGGTCAAGATCCTTTTTAGACTACTGGCATTTTTAGATGGGATATCTTTGGCTCAGGAGTAGGCATTGATATCATGGTCACACCTAAGCTGCCCGAAACATCTAATCCAGATGCAATACCTTTTACTACTGCCTATTATTTTCCTGCTACAGCTGCTCCACTAGCTAACCACAACTTGACTATCCCTCTACAAATGGTCCATTACACAATGGTCCCAGATACTACGAGTCCCCACACCCAGATTACAGTGGCTAGCCAAGCCCCCATTGGCACACTGCTTTTTCCCAGATTCACCCCAACACTTCTTCCCCGATATCATGCGATGAATGCTTCTATTCCCGCTCCTACACAAATCTCATCCAGGACTCCTAGCGTTTCCAATCCTTCTGGGCACCATCTTGTTCCCAGTTTCGTTATGACACTTCCTCGACCCCCTTTCAGAGGACCGCTTCCATCTTCTATCGGAGGCACCGATCCTAGTCGCACCATCCCGCCTTTCACACCTAATCACTAGATTCCTGTAGGTGGACAATTTCACCAAGGAAGCCAAACCCAATCCCCTTTTGTAGTACAAATCCTAATTGGGACGCAACCCCTTATTGGAGGGAAACCCCCACTGACCCCTCCCTATGGAAAAAAAATACCTCTATCCTTGGCCCAGTATTGGAATTGTATTATTCAACATAATCCTCCCTCAACTGGGGGGCAACAACCTCAAGCTAGCTCCTTCATACCCCCTAGTATAGGCCAACCATATCCAGGCACGTCTAATCCTATTTGGGGCTCGAACGCTCAACCCCACACCCCTGTTCAAGGGTAAAACCCTATGAATTACTTACTTCCACACCAACAATCGAATCTGCCCAGATCTTCGCATTATATGAAAACTTCTTATGGTCCCACTGGTCTACTGACGGGACTCCCTCCCCAAAGTCACCAGTACCCACATGTGAATAGACAGTTTCCCTTCTTAACCACCTTGGACCTCCCTGATCTGTCGAGGATTTTAAATGATCCAATCCGTCACTCTCCTCAATGGCTCACCATACTAGCCAAACTACCATCTGACTTCCCTAAATTCGATGGTAAACTGGGAGAGGACCTAAACAATCATGTAATAAATTTTCACCTTTGGTGCTCATCCAACTCCTTGATGGATGACTCTATTCGTTTACGCCTTTTTTAGCGAACCCTCACAGGTTCTACCATGAAGTGGTATATAGAATTACCACGAGGTTTCTTCACCGACTTCAACACCCTCACTATGGCTTTCCTCACCCACTACCAGTTACTAATCCATTATGAAACAAGAACCAAAATTTTGAGTTCTTTCCAAAAAACCAAAGCCACTCATATCTCTGATCACATTCATGAGTGGCGATGGAGACGATGTCTCATCAAACTTGAAATTCTTGATCAGTTGCTGGCAGAGTCGTTCACGAAATCATTCATGAATGACATCGCTCGTGACATCACCATGGGTGGAGTTTTCATAGAAGAACAGGCAATCATTCATGCTCAATACCTTGACCTTGTTTACTCACAAACGGGTACTCTTTACGACTTACTCCCTGACACACCTCATCCTTCTACTTTCGCTACTTCAACTATTCATGTTGCTTCTCATGCAGCTGACGGTGTGATTGGAACTTTCCATGCCCAACCTCATTCTGTCCAAACCTCTAGCAACAACCCCAAATCCATTTCTTGTAATGTTCAAAATGCTTCGTCTCCTACCCCTCCCACTGGCAAGAATTCTGAGGTGAACTATGTTCAATCTGCCCCCGTTGGTAAAAATAAATCCAAAAAAGAAAAGGGTAAGAACAACTTAGGATAAAAATAATCTGCAATCTAAGAAAACCAAAACACCACCTGTTGACGATAAGGATAAGCGCAAACCCTAATACCCTTGTCTTTATTGTGGTGATGATCACTACACTAAGGATTTTCCATGACGAGTCGAGGTTACTAAGTTCCTTCAAGGGACCCTGAAACCCCCCACTCCGGCTGTGTTGTCAAAACCTTTCCCTTCTCAACAACAGGCCCAATTGGTCATTCATGACCAACCTTCCCCCTCCAATACATCCTATGTCTTAATGTGTATAGGTGATTCAAAGAAGAATGACATCACACTTACCACTCGAGCCAAAGATTATTCTTCCTCCAAAGAGAAAGTTGATGCAATACCTCCTTCGTTGGTCCAACCATATCACACGACTCCACCTACCAACGGTCCTCTTCATCTCAAATGACCAAGCCTAGATACAGTTCTTTGCCCTCCCCCAAAGGGTGTTGTTTGAAAATTGACTTTTAATCCTCATGCACATGCTACCTAGAACTATAGTATTATCAAAGATCTGGCCCAAGCACCGTCCGCGATGTCATCCCTCAAAGTCCTTCAAAGTTGTCCTATACAACGGAAGGAATTATTGAAATCTATTGGTGGAATCAACCCTACAAATACAAATTTAATAATTTTTGACTTGGAAGATCACATTCCAAGGTTACCCCCTCAACTCGCATTCCAAATACAAGTTATTGTCTCCAACAAAAATATTTGTAGAACAATTATTGGTGAGGGTGCCTCGACGTGTGTCATGTCTATTACCTGTTGGAAAGCCATCGGCTCTCCTCCTTTGACTAAATCCCACAACATGCTCAAATCCTTCAATGTCTCTGGTTTTAAGATTTGCAGTGTCCTCCCTTCATTGCTTATTACATTAGAAGGAAAAACGGTCAACGTTGAAGTGGAGGTCTTTGACGCTCCTCTCAATTACAACATTAGATCGATTCCATGTGTGCAGTTGTGTCCACTCTTTTCTGTGTCATGTGTTTCCCACATCAAGGAAAAGTAGTTACCGTAGACCAATTGGCCTTCTTTCACTCTAATGCACGAATCAGCAATGTACCTTTCATTGCCAAAACCCCCCTAGATATGAGAACATTGGTGTGGGTCTTCTTAAAGATTCCTCTTTGATGGGTACTTTCCCCATGCCACCACCCGATGTTCCACATCCATTTTTCACCTTGATCAACATGATCTCCACCTCTATTCACGGAACCCCTGCATCTTATGACCCGTGGATGGTACCCAACCCCGGAGATCATCTTCGTTATGGCAACAAAATGCCTTTGAGTACAGTCAAATCTGGTTATCAAGCCATTCAATCGGCAACCCCTTCTACCCCCTCTCTTGGTGATTTATCTCTGGATCCATTCCGCATCATTTTTCCTACAAACGAGATTATTATGTCTGTTATGTCTGTGGAAGATACCCCTTGGGATGATGGACATCATCATTCCATCCTCTTCCTAGAACAACACACCATCAATGGTTACCAACGAATATCGACTCCGTCGACCATTGTCATCATTTCTATCATTCCTGAGTCTACACATGATATGTTCTATGAAGGGAACTTAAGTAATATCTCACCCACCATCCCCCTCAACATATCCATAAAACCTGGAGTTGTCGAAAAAGTACATATCAGAGCTTCATCTTCCCAAGACGAAGTTGTCACCTACAAGTCTCTTTTCCAAGAATTTTGTGACGTCTTCGCATGGAGCTATGAAGAAATGCCAGGGATTGACCCCGACATTGTGGTACATGAGATTAAGACATACCCGGGTGCTAAACCCGTCCAGCAATGACTTCGTCCGGTCCACCCACGTAAAGTAACTGCTATCAAGCTTGAAGTTGAGAAACTTCTTAAAGCTAGCTTTATTTACCCTATGGCTCTAACTAATTGTGTTTCCAATCTTGTTCTAATTGACAAGAAACAAGGCACAATCCACATGTGCGTTGATTATAGAGACATTAACAAAGCTTGTCCTAAAGACAACTTTCCTACCCCCTTCATTGACCGGATCATCGACAATTGTGCCGAAAGTGAAATCTTCTCTCTGATGGATGGCTTCTCTAGATATAATCAAATCAATATCATACCCATGGACCAACACAAGACTGCTTTTATTTTTCCTTGGGGAACTTTCGCCTAGCGGAAACTTCCATTCGGTTTAAAGAATGTCGGTGCAACTTTTCAATGTGCTATGTCTTATGCCTTTCATGATATAAAGCACATTGTGCAGCCATATCTCAATGACTTACCCGCTCATTCCATGCGGTGTGTAGATCATCCAATACACCTCCGCACCATTTTCCTTTGATATCAGTTTTACCATATACACTTGAATCCCCACAAATGTGTTTTTTGCATAGAATCCGGCCGACTTCTAGGCTTTATTGTTTCATGTTAAGGGATAAAGGTAGATCCTTTGAAGGTCAAGGTGATTCTCAATCTCCCTCCTCCTTCCTCTCTTCGCCAGTTACAAAGTTTGCAAGGGAAGTCAAACTTTCTTCGTCGTTTCATCCCAAACTATGCTGAGCTAACTCTTGGATTTACACGACTGCTCAAGAAAGGTTCTGAGTTCGTATGGGATACCACTGCCAACAAAGCTTTTGAAACTGTCTTTGACATGTACCCCACTACTCTTTCCACCTAATTACAGTCAGGATTATTCCCTCCACCTCGCAGCCTCAAACTATACCATCGCTATGGTTCTTGTCCAAGAGGATGATTCTCATGATGAACATGTCATCTATTACTTGATTTAGAGTCTCATGAATACCGAAACCAAGTATTTACATGTTGAAAAACTAGCCTTGGCATCCATCCAAGTTGTTCAACGTTTCCGACACTATATCCTTTCTCGCAAGACTACTGTAATTTCTAACTGCAACCCTATGCAGCACATTCTTACATGACAATTGCTAGGGGGAAAATACTCAAATGGATCATAATAATCTAGGAATTTGACTTAGAATTTGAACGCACTAAGTCCAAGAAATCCTTGGTGTTTTCCGAGTTGATATGCAACCTTCCCTGCTCTGAGATGAAAAATGTAGCAGAAGATTCATTACCCAATGAATCCCTTTTCTTGATTAATTTCGATGACCTTTGGTACGAAGATATCATCATATATCTCCAGACCCAGACTTTCCGACCCAATTTTTCTAGCACTGACTACCATCGAATACACTACCAAGACCGTCAGTATATTATCCTTGATGATACTCTTTATCGTCGTAGGATTGACTCCATTTTTCGATGCTGCCTCGCATTTGATGAAGCTGAGAAAGCCCTAAATGACTGCCATTTTGGAGCCTGTGGTGGTCACATGTCTGGGTATGCTACTGCCCAAAAGATCTTATGAGTGGGGTATTTTTGGCCTTCTTTATTCAACGATTGTATAATTTTTGTCCAAAAATGCCATGCTTGTCAAACCTACAAGAATAAAATATGATCACACCCTGCTCCTCTACACCATGTGGTCTCTGTTGGTCCTTTTGCAAAATGGGGTATCGATTTCATGACATGTCACCCTCACTCAGCCGGGGGGCATGGATACATTATTGTAGTCGTAGATTATTTTACAAAATGGGTCGAGGTGATGCCAACATTCAACAATACTATAAGGACTGTAGCATTATTTATATTCAATCACATCATTGCTCAGTTTGGTGTTCTTCAAGCTATCATTACTGACCATGGTAGCCAATTTAGAAACTTCATGATGTCTGAACTCACTAAAAAGTTGGGTCTTCTCCATGAAAACTCAACACCTTATTACCCACAAGCCAACAGCCAAGTTGAAGCAATAAACAAAATCCTCATTACCATGCTTCGATGAATGATAGGCATTCACAAAACGAGTTGGCACACGATGTTGATTTCCGCATTGTGGGCTTACTAGACATCTGTTAAGTCTACTACCAGGTTTACACCATTCCAGTTAGTCAATGGTCTAGAAGCCATCTTATCGATTGAATGTGAGATACCCTCCCTAAAACTAGCCGTCAAACTTCTCCCAAACACTTATGCCGAAGAAGAACATCTGTTGTATCTCATGCAATTAGCCGAAACCCGTTGCGATGCCACCCTAGTTATAGAAGCCCAGAAGAAACGTGTCAAATCCCAATATGAAAAACATGTCAAGCCATGTGTTTTCTCCGAAGGTGATCTGGTTCTCGTTTACAAACAAGATCGGGATATGCTAGAAGCCGAAAAATTTGAAGCCATGTGGAGGTCCTTATATCGTCAGACGAGTTTTGGAGAAAGGAGCTTACAAGTTGGTGGACTACGACGGTATCCCTTTGAGTGAACCCAGAAAAGAGTTATACTTAAAGAAGTACTATGCTTAAGATCACCTGTGCATGAGTGCTTGTATTTTATTGTATCATACTTTTTTTGTGTTACTTTAGTATGTTTTTTCGTTATTTGATCTCTGCCCTCGACCACTTATCTTATGTTGTTCTTGGTTTCCAGATGTCGGAGTCTTCACCACCCCACATTGGCTTCATCGATGGCGCTAGCCGTAGTACTCATAACCTTTCTTTTGTTGCACGGGAAATTTACACCCCTACAAACGAACTTATCAGTCTACGAGGTGTGTGCCTCGGTTGGGCGACCAATAATATTGCAGAATATAGCGTCATCATCGAATTGTTGATTGATTCTATTTCTCTTGATATCTGCCACCTGGTTATATGACTCGATTTGAAGCTAGTAGTACTACAATTAAGTAACGTCTATGTTATCTGAAGTCCTACTTTATTATGGGTATATTTACAAATTCGCCTCTTGGAATGCTATTTTGATTATATCAAATATCATCACATTCCTAGATGTCTAAATACATTGACTGATGCCTTAGCTAACTATGTGTTAGATAGACATTTGGGACATTTATAAACCAATCACGCATCACATGTATAACACAACACAAAATAAGCCGGTAGAATCCGTATATATGTATATAACGATAAAAAGTTTTTACAAAAAGTTTCTTTCCAAGGATCAAAATCTCAAAATATGAATCCTATAGCTTCTACAAAGTAGCGTCATGGATGATGCCTACGATAAAACACAACTGCTCGGGCTATCCTATGGAGCAGTCGACCGAGAGACTTGGGCATGCCCAAAGTATGGCATTGCTAACGTCTTGGGATCTCCCCAATAGCAATATCTGGGACATCCGCAGTCAACCCCTCCAAGTTCTGTTCCACTGACTCGTGGTCTTCAGTATCCCATCTTGCCACTGGAGCCGCTTCTCCTCATCATTGAATGGGAGACGTTCCTAGAGGTCGATACGGCCCCACATCTGTGTCATCAAAAAGAAAATTTTTGATTAGTTCTTGGATAAACATAAAAACATTTCATATGATAAAATTTTCAAAAACATTTAAAAAGAACAAAATGTGTACTTCTTACCTAATTCACCCCACTGAGCATCCTCAGACAGGACCAAATCTAGATCCCCTTGGAAATCCAAACCGGCATATACATAGTCATCGATCATCAGCATCTAGGGCCTCAACTAGTCAAAAAATGAATCATTATACTTGATTATAGGCCCTGCTACATGTCGAGCCATGAAGTTACACCACCTCAACATCCTTGAATCCTATGGGGCCGGTAAACCCAAATCAACCTGTAGTCGCAGCAGTGGGACCCTCTTGAGGAAGAATGGCACCAAAAGTGACCCGTACCCAAACTGCTTCAAGTCACCCTTTCTGCACTTCGTCAATTGTCTCTTCATACTGCAAAGAACTACATCCGACTACTTGAAAACCTGAGGCTCTATGCACTCTATGGCATATTGGAAATATCTCTAGAGAGCCATGTGCAGAGCCGCGCTCCCAGCCATGTGTGCAATAGTAAACAAGATGGTCCGTAGGGTCAGATATTGGACCCCCCAAATGGAAACCTTACCCTTTCTTCTCTTTTCCTCGGGAACACAATATTGGTGACAATACTCGCTCATAGGGAGTCCGTTGCTTCTACCTCTTGTGCTCTAAGAAAGGTAAGAATAAAAGAGGTAAGATTTGCAAGCTCTGTGCTCTGATAAAGGTAAGAATAGTTAAAAAAATTAGATCTGGAAGATCTGTGCTCTGTAGAAGTAAGATAAGTAGAAATTTTTGTTTCTAGAGTATGGATCTAGGTATGTTTGGTAGGATCTATCCTAGCCTGAAAACTAGGGCATTAATAGATGAAATAAGGTTTGATATGAATAGATCTGATAAGAATAATGAAAGATATGTTATACCTATGCATAAAAAGAATGTTTGGACTAACAAGTGGATGTGGGATCCTAGAAATAAATGGTTGCAGGTTAGCTCATACGATCCTAGCACGCAGAACAGGAGAGGTTGGGGATCATTTAAAAGAAAGAGAGGATTAACCCTCTATTATAGTTGCATAAGACCAATACATATTGCTAGGGAATGAGTTGGAAGAAGACCTAGTTGTCTTTGTTGTAAGGCTCTAAACCATTGGATTTCCCTAGAATGGTCGCTAAGCTTGAAGGAATGAATCTAAATCCTAAGACAGATCCATAAACTTAGGCTATAGAAGAACCCCAGAAAGAATCAAAGAAGGTATTACTACAGATGAAATACACCTTGGATGATCACCGACATATTAGATTATCAGAAACATTTAAAGAAAAAGAATGCATTGAAGCAAGAATAGGGGACTTTGAAATTGACTGTGTTCTAGATGAGGACACACAAGTGAATATCATGACAAAAAGGACTTGCGAAGCTATAGGAAGGCCTACTAGGATCCTTTCACTAGGAGGAATAGGGTTATTCAGAGGAAAGTTGGTAAACTTATGTGGGAGGCTCGCTCAGATAGCTATGACCGTCAATGGAACTTTGACAGAGGAAGATTTTGAGATTATTAATTTTATTGAATACAATGACCCATTTACCATGTTAATAAAAAAACCTTGGATTGAAAGAGCTCAATATAGATGAAGGGAAGAAGAATAAGCCTTGGAGCAGAAGAAGCAAGACTTAAAAGAGTTCATGACTAAAAGGATCGCACAATTAATTGAAGAATAGGAGAACAGATCAAAGTTATTTGACACTAGAGACCCTGATGTCGAAGCTATAGGAATATTAGAAGACTCTCAGAAGACTGAAGTACGTATCCCATACAAAGAAAAGGTATTAACCCCAATTCCTAGGAAACAATCTCAACAACGTGCAGTAACTATGTTAAAAGAATACAAGAATCAGAATGGAAAAAGAACTATCGAGATGAAGCTCACTGGAAAGAAGGCGAGGAAACAAAGTAAGAAGACATCTAAGTTGTAGAAGGTTCCAGAGGGAACTTTGTAGAGAGAAAATTTGTAGAATTGGAGCTTCATCGGCATATCAGAAAAGAGACACATGGCACTTCGCCATGGCGAAGCAATATATCCGTTGGACCTGATATATCCGTTCGACTTCCACTCTGAATGGATAGAAAAGCAATAAAGGTTCCTTATCAGACCGTTTGATCGCACCATAATGGATCGAACAAGAGTTAAGAGGGGCTCATAACCATTGTTGAGTTTCCAACTTATCCCTTCGCGCCATGCATGGAGAACACTTTTGCTAACTGAGAATTTGAAGCCTGCAGACTGAACGAATTGCATACAGTGATCATTGCACCCTTGCTACTATTCCAGTACAGTGTCTAAGTCCATCGTGACCCCGATAATTTTAATCTCGAGCACGTATGTCCGACGATATCACTACAGTTGAAGAATCAGTGACAGAAGTTCTCCTTGACTTGATGACTGAAAGAGTCATGTCGGAGAGAGGAATGTATACAAGTGTACAAACATCTTCGATGAGAGGACTGCAGGCCTCTCCATCCACTGCTTGAGCTGGACCATCCCGTCCAGCTGATGAGAAATGAACGAAGCACATAGACGATATTGCAAATGCCAAGCTAATTTTGACCATTTTACCCGCCTATCTACCACCTTTGAGTGGCACAATAAACCGAGACAGTGTGCCCAGAGACTTTGAATACACGTTGGTCACTGCGTACCTTTCAAAAGAGGTGCACGAAGTTCATGCTGACTAGGCTAAGCTCGGAGCGTTGAAGTTTAGTGACTTCAACCTCGGCGACAGGAAGGTTTACAGTATGCTCGCCCTGCATAAGTATCTGATGAGAACCAAAGGAAAGAACTCAAAGATTACCCCTCAGTCATGGAACCATAACCTCAGGCAGTCCACCCTACTGAATGTTATGAAGATTCCACACTTCGGGCGACACCAGGAGGTGAACGCATGCATCAAATTATTGTTATGTTGCTATCATGGAGGTTATTTGTGGTTGAACTGTCGCATTACAGTGGATCTAACATTGATCAATCAAATCACAGGGATAAGCATGCAAGGCACTGACCCACAGGATTTCTACCCTGAAAAGACCACGGATTGCACTCTCACCCAAATGATAAAGGATACTTATGAAGATTTAGAGAAGGGCGCACAAGGCTACAAGGTAGCCTCTATCCAGAATGGTGCAGTGCACCTAGCCTTTCAACTAATCGCAGCGAAATTAGTTCACAAGAACCGGCCCACCCAAGTAACTGGATTTGTATTCGACCTCGCAACAAAGTGTTTGAAGGGACTACACTTGAATTGGGTGAAGTACTTGGTGAACTAGTTAGAACTGGATTGCAGGGAAGCGCAAGACCAAGAATATGAGTTCCACTTTAGTTGGATTCTCATATTAATAGCGTTCATCGCCTGGGAGATGCTGAAAGGTGCGACCTTCCAGACATGGAGCCTTTTGAACCACTAGCCATGAAGTTCAGTAAGTTGTGGTACTCCAGCGACATGAACAAGCAGTGGCAATCAAATTCTGTCTTCCACACTTATTACACCCAGCTGAAGACTGCTATCCAATATGAGCCTCGTATAACCCCGAACACACTCCATAGGTTTAGGCCATTGATGAAATTTAGCATGGACCGCCATTTCATCTATATCACAGCACGTGCTGATGAGCATAAACAACAGCTGCAGTCATACTACAAGTTGACAGAGGATGACTTGGAAGAGATTACCAAGGAATGGTCAGTAGACCTCCTTGTCCCAGTGAACCTTGTGGAGATGTCTGATGTTGACAGTCCAGAAACTGCAACGAATGCACTTGGATCAATCAAAACCAAGAAAAATGAAGAAGCCCAAGATGTCCATAGTACCTCGGCGAAGACTGCTTCTATCTCACCTGAGCAAGGAGGTGATGGAAAAGAGATAGATGGCATGGAAGTGGAACATAAGAAAGGCAAGGTTACACTGCCTAGAGACAAGGAGGACCCCTCAAAGAAAAGGAAGGTTTCCCTTCCGAAACCTTCCTCAAGGAAGAAATTGAAAGCAACCAGGACTAAGTTTCACACCACCCTCACCTCAGACAACTTCGACTTCATCATTGCAACACTAAATGATGCTTCACTAGAGATAGCAGAGAAGCAGGAAGCTAAGCAGAAGGAGGTGTTCAGTTGGATCAAGGTTGAACTTCAAGAAGTGCAGCAAGCACTACAGTCTAGCCGCGCAGTTTCTACTATGCCTCTATCAGCAGGAACACTAGAAATAGGAGATGAGTCAGCTCAACTCCGCTGAATCATTGATATAGTCGAAGCTTACCTTCAATCAGAACAAGAGGATATAGCACAAGCCACCCAGGCTTTGGCGCAAGCACAAGAAGACCTTCTAGAGAATCATAGTACTGCTGACTGTGAGAAGATTACTTTGCAAGAGAGGTTCGATGAAGAAAAAGCCCAGTCGCATAAAGAAAAGGAGCAGTTGTCGCAGAGCAACTCAAAGTATAGGAGATGGTCCATAGGGAACTTCGCTCTGTGACAGTCATTGAAGTAAAGGTTGAAGAACGAGTTCCACAACAGGTGGCACAACTCAAAGATGTAATCCAGCAGCTCAGAGCAGACTTGGAGCTCCGCACTGTGCCTGAGACCCTGCAAGATGTACGAGACCAAATGGAAGCCACTACCTGCAGCACAGTTGTTAGATTAAAATATCTTTCCTCAAAGTGCAAGAAACTGAGTAACCAGAGTGCTCAAACATATGAAAACCTCACTAGGAATCTGGATTTACAGGTGCTGGAGTCATAGCTTCAGGAAGCGAAGCAGCACGTAGATACACTACAAGAACAGTTAAAGCCCATGTCCATTGTAGACATAATGAAGAGGTCTCATGAACAATGTATATCTCAGAAGCAGATCCATATGCTTCAAAGAAAAGTGATGGAATTCACTCAATGGCTTCAACCTGTGCAAGATAAGGCATGCATGTTGTCTACAGAGGTCGAGAGCCAAGGAGCAGAGCTAGAATAGGTCGTCCTTATAGCAGAACAATGACTAGAAGGACCAATGAATGACACAGTAATATAGGAGTTCATTGAACAAGAGGCCACAACAAAGAAGCAAGTCAAAGCAGCTCAAGCCAAGCTTGAGGCAGTCGAGGCAGAATTGCTTAGACTAGAGTGACTCAGGACACGTCATGAGTGAGTGTTGGGGGCCTGTTGGCCCTTGACCAAGTTTTGGGAGTTTCTTAGTCATGTTGACCTATTCTAAGACTTCAATAGATTTTCTAAGGTGGAGCGCAAGATGAAGCAGAGATCACGAGATCTCAACCCCTTTTTGGGTTTTTGGGAATATGTAACAGGAAGGGGATGTCGGCCCATGGGTTTACCCATGTTCAGGCCTATTTTGTATGTTTATATAGATGTCTAGGCCATATAGAGAAGTAGTGAAATTGACATCTATGTGATCTAGGGTAACTACCAAGAGTTGAATCTGTGTGATCAAGGCTTTGTGCATCTTGTGTAAGACTTGCAGAGCTGAGTGCAAGTCCCTGTGAGAAATTGTAGAAGGCTTTGTGTTGTAGCGCAATGAAGAAGGATCTAGCGAGCTATGTAGATCTTATTTCTTGTGTGGAGTAAGGGTTTTGAGGCTCTGTGCTTGTAACCAATTTATTGAAGATAATAAAGAAGAAGAGTTGGTGGACGTAGCCCCAGGGTGGGGTGAAACATGTAAACATTGTGTTGTATGCTTTTTGCTTTGTCTTGATGTGTTCATATGTTATATGCTAAGTGCTCTGATATGTTTAGACAGATCTATTTATGCTTTATGTTTATCATATGTGAGAATGTTAGATCTAATCTAAAAAGTCATGTTTAGTGCTTGATATGCTCATTCTGATCCATTTGTATATGCTAAGTGCTTGAATACTATAGATTGATGTGAATACTGCGAAGTTTTTTTGTATCAACGAAGTGAATAGTGATTACATATTAAGGAATTGACAGTGCTAAGAGATGTATTAAGTATTATAATCACAGATCTGTGTCCCATCTAAGGTTGTAGACACTTGAGTCCTGCAACCACCCCTGCCTCTACCTCGGGTGAGACTTCATCTACTTTGCAGGTGTTGCCGAAAGGGCCGGCAGTTAGGGTTTTTTTGGTGCATTGTTGTAGCGTTGAACCCTGGGTCTACCCCTGTACCAACAATGTGTTGGAGGGAATGTGGTAACACATTTAGGATGAGAGAGTCATCGAGCAATGTGTGGGTGCTGCGATAGACTAGTGGACTTTGATCCGTCGAGAAGTTATAGCGGGGGCAGCGATGACTAGTCTACTACCCCCTAGACCTAGAGGACCCCCAGCTAGTGGGGCGCCTCCTACTGACAGAGGACCCGGTGGGGGAGCTCTGGGGGCACCATGAGTGTTGGTTTTGTTTTTTGTATTTATATAGGCTTGCGAGCCCATTTTGTACAAGGTAGTTGATACCAATTTTGTATAGGGTAGGGGGTACCCATTTTGTACCTATAGGGGTGAGGGGACTCACTTGACTATGGGTGATATATATGTTGTACTTTTGTAAACATTTATGATACTTTGACTAAGATATATATATATGGATACACATATTTTGGATCTTTGTGATGTTTACATGTGTTGATGTTTTTTGATGTTTTATGATGTCTAATCTATATGATGTGATCGATGTTTGAATATTATGTATATGTAATGATGTCTTGATGTGATAAATGCCAATCTAACACTAGGTTAGCATATTATCTGCTATGTGATTAAATTGTCGTAGAATATGTGTAAATGTAATTGAATCAAAGTTTCGAGATGAGATTCTAACTTGCAGGTATTTTTGAAAGAGGCAAGGATTGTGGTCACGATATACATTGTTGAGCTATAGGACAACAAGTTGGTAATCTAATGACACGCTAAGGTGATTAGTGTGGGGGTGACTGGCCTTGGTGAGGAGACCAATGGCGGCTACGTATTCTTCTTGGTTGTTGGTGACTGAGCCCAAACACATGCCACTAGAGTGGAGCAGTTCATGTTGGGGGGTATAGAGGGCCCAAGCGGCTGAAGAGAGATTATGTGTCTAGCGGCTAGCACCATCAGCATAACTGATGTGGTAGGTCGATGGAGGATGCATCTGTCAATAACACAGATGGTAGATCAAACATGAGGAGTGGAGGTGAAAAAAGAAGACTAAAAACTAAGCCTAGTGTAGAATGACTATGCTCAGGTGTAAAACTTCTTTAAGTACAAACCGTTGATAGGTTCTTTGAGAGGATAATCTTCTGGAGAGGCCAAGATTTATGCACCATTAGTGAGGCAGTGTTGGAAAATATAGGGTCCATGCCATAATGACTCGAATTTTCCATGACTGAGAGTATCATGGGCCATATCATAGGTTAGGATGAGATCTCCTTTGTTAAATGAGCGAAGGTTGACATGGAGGTCAAAGGTGGCTTTGGACCATTTTTTAGTTGCCTCGTTGTTCTGTAATGAAGATCGATGATATTCATCCAACGAATCTAAGGTCAACAAGCGCTGCTCCATTGGATCAGTGTCACGTAATAGCTCGATGGTGGTGTGCAACGTGGGAATTTCGCACTCGATGGGGAGGGTGGCTTTGATCCCATGGACGAGATGAAACGGTGTAAAACTGGTGGCAATTTTGACTGATGTGCGATAAGCCCATAATGCTGAAAAAAAAATGTTGGTTAAGTCTCTTACTTACTCTTTCATTTTGTCTGAGTTTATTGACCCGGGGTTCATGTCTATTCGGGTTTTCAACAAAGCCCCTAAAACTATCGTCCCTCCGGGTAAACCAGCAGGCAACACAACACAAAGAATGCGCTGCGCAGTCTCACCCGAGATAGCTTTAATGGGTGGCTGTAAGACTCAAGTGCATGTAAATTTTAAACCTGTGAAGTAAAGCAATGCATATAGATTCTTAAGCAAAACAAAATTTAATCAATGGCTCATACACAGAGTACACAGAGATTTTATACCGAAAACCCTCAACTAGGAAAAACTTTCTTATATTCATTATCGAATTTCACCATTCACCATATAATATATACAATGTTTTTAGTATTCCGTAGATACCAAAACCATAATCCCTTAATCCGGGATTAATTTAGTAAACCGCTAAAAATAGCAAAATCCGCTAAAATAGAAAAAACCACCCAAAAAAAAAAATGGGGGCACTGCACAGTCCAAGGCATAAATGCCCATTGTTACTCTACACCTGGAGAAATTTTCTGTGCTCACAGAATTTGTCAATGAATCTACAACATTATTCAAAGTCTCAACCTTTTCCAGAAACACCTTCTTTTCCTCAACCATGCCTCTCACAAAGTGATACTGAACATCAATATACTTTGTCTTCAAATGATAAGATGGGTTCTTTGCCTGAAATATTGCACTCTAACTGTCACAATATAATATCACTACTTGTTGTACAAACCCAATACCTGAACACAATATTTGTAACCATATTGTTTCCTTGCTTGTATGAGTGGTTGCCATGTATTCAGCTTCTGTAGTTGAGAGTGCCACTACAGCCTGTCTTTTGCTCATCCAACTGATTGCTCCTCCAAATAGGTTAAACACATACCCACTTGTAGATCTTTTGTAATCCATATCTCCAACCCAATCTAAATCAACAAAGCCATGTATTTCCACCACTTTGTCCAATCCTAGTC
>JASDQU010213127.1:8315-18500 GCA_032191745.1 Picea mariana
CAAACTTTTGGTAAGTTTTTAGAAACATATTAAAGAGCACCAAAACTGCTATAATTTATTCCCTGAGAATAAAGAAAAGAAATAATGGACCCTATCTAAATGAACGACATGGTATAGTTATCTCAATTTCAGAAAGTTGCAACCTAGCCAAAGATTCCCCCTTGTTTCAATGTAGTCCTTTGGTTGATTAGGAGGACTATCAGTAAGGAAAGGGATATATACTTAGATAACAATATGAGGCTTTCCTCATACACCCCACACACTATGAAAACCATTTCCAAGATTCCATATCCTAAGGTAATGTTGGACAAGGAATCTGTGTAGGTATTTGCAGTCAAGAATAACCCAATGAAGGTGATTGTAATTATGTGGGAAGACTGAAGAAATAATTTAGAATTTCACATCTAATTTGTAGCCCACCTCTAATTTATGAGAACCCATGCAGGATTTCGTCATGCTAGTGAATAGGTTATATGGTGAAAAGGATTTCTCTTATATGCAGAAGCATTGGGTTCCCTCGATACACCAAATGTTGAAGAAGGTAGTTGCAAGTCAAGAAATGTAAACATGGTTGCCAATAAATATGAAGAGAACTTAAATGAACAATCCCTTTAGTTTCACATAGCTAAATTTATATTGAATACAATATACACTATATGTTATTTCCTAAACATGTGGACATGTGATATATTTATGTTCTTCCTCTTTCAATAACTTATCAAAAGTTGTGGAGATATGGTATTTGGATCATTACAAAAAAAATTTCAAGGTGTTCTTATCTCCTATTTATGCTCTCCTCTTTTATAAACCACACCCAATATACTTTAAGGGAAAATTAGTTGTGTTAGGGCTGATCAATAGTTGGTACATAGAAGGAGATGACAATTATATCCAAATCTATAAGTGCACCTCATCTTTGCATATATTTCTTAATCACATCCTGGTAGATTAGTAATCATGGATGTATATTACCAAATCATCGAATTTGGATCCTATACAGAATTAAAGGAACACAAGAAATGCATGCTTTCAACATACCCTCTCACCATTAGAGATTTTATTATGAAATA
Organism: Picea mariana; assembly: GCA_032191745.1. NCBI lineage: Eukaryota > Viridiplantae > Streptophyta > Pinopsida > Pinales > Pinaceae > Picea > Picea mariana. The sequence goes on from JASDQU010213127.1 coordinate 9,386, forward strand.
TTACTTTGCAATCTTGGTAAAACATGACTAGATTGAATTCTACATATTGCATCTCAATATTTTTAAAGTCCATGACCTACTAGACAATAATTTTTACCACTTCAAGCATTAACGGTTACGTTGGACATATTGCCACCAAGAATGCCCATAAGAATATCGATGATGATATAATATAATAAAGGGGGCATACTTAGATTATGGGCTATATAATGGAAGCTTATTACTCTGCAACGCTTCCTACAGATTAGCACAAACTAGGTAGGATATATTCCACATACTAGGATCTATTCTAGACAAGTGGTTCAGAGATTCCTATCCTCATTCTTATATTGAGGGCTCCTTATTCTCATGTAGAAGAGGGATTAAGAAAAATACTAAACCCTAAATTCTATATCAGGAATTCAGAGGATATCATAAAAAGAATACCCATAAGAAGAAGAAGTAGAGTAGGAAGGTGAGAGGGAAGCAATCACTATGATTGGGAGGTACATGAGAAATCTATATTCTTGGGAGGTAAATGAGAATGGGAATATAACAATACGAATCATACTCAGTGATTCGTGATGTTGTAGACCCCCGAACCCTCAGGCGGAAGTCCACTTAGGATCATTCTAAATCTTCCCTTGAGTTTGATTGACTCTTCAGTTCCTCCACAGGGAATCCCACACATAGTCGACGGTGTATCCATAGGTCCTTTTGAGTATTATCTGTGAGATCAACTGCAAAGAACTACCCAAGTCTCTCGATCTCAATAAGATCGCACCCTTCGCCAAACCAGGACTTCGGATTTCACGATCCCTGTTGTTGAGAGTTCTTGTCTCTACAACCCCCGAAACCCGAAATGTCGAATTCCGATGTGTTCAACAAAGGTTGGCTTTCCAATGGACTTTTCACTTCATCGGGGTTTCAGACTTCATGACTTCACGAATACGAATGCAAGGCTCCCAGCTCTTCAACCTCCAAAACCCTGAAATAGTTAGCAAGGTTTGACTCCACCCATTGACGAAGATACACCACCTGTCCACTCAAATGCTTCCTATCCCTGACGTGGACTCTCACCACCTATCCTTCCTCCTGGATTTCGGGACTTGAACAAGCCTCCGACTACCATCCCTCTAACTCTTCAAAATCCCGAATTCCAAAATGATCTGACGACTCACAACAAGTCATGATCAATGGTCCACATTGATTTTTGATACCAGAGTGATGGGTTCATCCACCCCTATACACCTTCCAACTTCTCTGGTTCCTATGGTCCTTGTGACTTTGGGAGTTCTCCATTTATAATTCCGACCATTCGTTCCTCCTTTGAGTCTCTGTGAAACAACCTGGTGGTTTGCGCTGGAACTTAACTTCTACAAGGAAACTTCGACCTAGTCTCCATTTGAACACTTCAAAGGCATAAACCCTCCTAAGCTTTTACTTGCAGAATTGAGTCTCATAAGGACTCCTTCATGCACTCCTTGCATGAATCTTTCAAATAGTCATGGGTATTTGACCTCTCGACTCTGTGCACTTTTTGCAACAACAGTCCTTCCTCTTTCAACCTTAGTTGACAAGTTTAAGGCCTCAACTAGTCTGCACACACCTTGCATGGCTTCTGTGCTCCACCTGCACTTCTGCTGAAATGAGAACAACGGTATCTCTCCTGAGATTTCTGAGATAAAACTCAGAACCCTCATCAACGCATACCTTGCGGACGTTTCAATGCACTCCTTGCAGAAAATTTTCTCACTCAAGAAGAGAAACAATTGAAACTCATTCTCTCTCTCTCTCAGACTTCAAACATTCAACAAGAAATCATACATTCAACACAGTATTAAAGCAAATGCATAACAGAGAGAATAAACAAACATCAGCATACCATTCACCATGTATAAACAGAAAACATCATAACACCATGAAATATGACTCAAAGCTTCATATATTAATTCAAAGCTCATGTACATGGATTCTTCTTTTCAACTCTCTGCTACAGCTCTCTCCTTCTGTGTTAATGTGTTAATTATACAAGAGTGAGGGTGTCTATATTCGTTTTCCCTCCTACTCTCTAAACTATCTAATCTAACATTCATATCTACCTACTCTTACATTTAACAGACTTAAATGCCTTAATGTTCTACAGATGAGAGCAATTGCTCAAGATCTGTTTACAACCTCCAAGATATAAATGTAAAGTATGCCATCTTCCTAGCTATTACATTAATTCCTTTTAAGTTCAAAATTCAAAACGGTTCTTATGAAAACGTGTTCTTTTTCTTCCTCCACGTGTCCAACTATTTCTTGGGCTTAGTCACGTGCTTTCGCTTTGCATGATGCTCCTGCATCATACTCCCTCGCTTGAAAATTTGCATGAACTACCATTCATGAGCTCTTGCACGATCTGTCCATGCTTCTGAATTTCAGCTTCAACTTCCCAACTGGCATCTTCAACTGGATGTCCCTTCCATTCGACCAAGTATTCAAAATACTCTTTCCTCCTAGTCTTGTTGCTAATCCTCTTGTCAATTATGCTTTCTATCTGTGGTTTTTCATCTAGAGGCATTTGTTTAGTCCATTGAACCTCTATCAATTCATCCTCTGCTCCTACTTCTTCAGGTCTGTAAGGGTACAAATTTGCAACATTGAATATTGGTGAAATTCCGATCCCATCGGGTAATTCATTCTCATATGTGTTTGCCCAAAATTTCTTTACGACCCTGCATGGTCCAATCTTTTTCATCTTTAGTTTGTTATATGTCCCGCTTGGGAACCTTTCCTTCCTCAAATGTGCAAGAATTAGATCACCAACTTCAAATTGAAGTTCTTGCCTATGTTGATCTACTCTGCCCTTGTATTCTTGGCTCGAACTCTGCAATCGCTCCTTAACTCGGCTGTGAAGCTCCTTCATTGCTTCTACAAAATTCTCAGCACTAGCACTCCTGAATTTTTTTTTCTCTAAATCTTTCAATTAAGAAGCTCCCCTTGGCTGCATTCCATAAACAATCTGGAATGGAATCTTCCCTGTGCTTCTGTTGAGTGAATCATTGTAAGAAAATTCTGCCTATGGAAGAATGCGATCCCATTGACTGTGGTGTTCAGTCACTAGGATCCTTAGCAAATTTCCCAATCTCCTGTTCACAACTTCTGTCTGACCATCCATCTGAGGATGATACCCTGAGCTAAATGAAAAACTTGTCCCCAACTTCTTCTATAAATTCCTCTAGAAATGTCCCATGAACTTCATATCTCGATCAGAAATAATACTCCTTGGCAAGTCATGAAGTCTGACGACTTCCTTGAAAAACAAGTTCACAATATAAGTTGTGTCACTGGTTTTCGGGCATGGTATGAAATGTTCCATCTTTGAAAATCTGTCGATGATAACAAAGATCAAATCACAACCTCTTTGTGTTCTTGGCAGTCCCAATATAAAATCCATGCTCACTGCGTCCCACATCCTCTCAGGTATGGGTAATGGCTGGTGTAACCCTGTGTTCTGCCTTTTTCCTTTTGTGTGCTGAAAAATCCTGCATCTGTCGACAAATTTCTTAACATCTGTCCTCATCCCTGGCCAAAAATATGAGCCATTCAATTTTGAGAATGTCTTATCATGACCGAAGTGTCTGACCAATCCTCCACTGTGTTTTTCCTTCAACAAATTCTCCCTGATGGAGCATTTTGGAATACATAGTTGATTGCCCCTGAACAATAATCCATCCTGGATCATATATTCAATCCATTGGGTTCTATCCATGAGAATTGGATTCTCAGATGCCTCATATGCTTCCTTAAAATCCGGATCATCCCTGTACATCTCCTTGAGGTTATCAAAACCCAAAGTTTTGACTCTGAATTCCTGCATGAGCAAACATTTCCTGCTCAAAGCATCAACAACTTTGTTAGCAGTTCCATAAATATGATTAATCACAAAAGTAAAATTCTACATGAATTCAACCCATTTAGCATGCTTTTGGTTCAACTTCTCCTATTGAGTCACGAATTGTAAAACATGATTATCACTGTACAAAACAAACTCCTTGGGAACCAAATAGTGTCTCCATTTTTTCAACGCTTGTATGACTGCATAGAATTCCTTGTCATATGTGGAGTACTTAACCTTCGCTTCATTAAGTTTCTCACTGAAGTATACGATCGATCTGTCATGTTAGCTCAAGATTGCTCCTATTGCAAATCCACTTGCGTCACACTTGACCTAGAATGTCTTGCTAAAGTACAACAAAACCAAAATTGGTTGCTCTGTGATCTTGTTCTTCAGCAGATTGAAGATCTTCTCTACTTCCTCTATCCAGTGAAAAGATTTGTGTCTTTTCTTCACCGTATCCATCATCGATGCGCTAATCCCACTGAAATTTTGTATGACTTTCTTGTAGAAACTAGCTAAGCCATGGAAGCTTCGAACTTCAAACACACTTTTCGGTGATGGCCAATTCTTAATTGCATTCACCTTTTCCGGTTCCATCTTCAGCTCATTTGCAGAGATAACAAAACCCAAATAAATGAGTTTTGCCCTCATATTTGATGATTTCTTCATATTTATTAGCAATTTCTCTTGTTGTAATCTCTTCATCACTGCAACTAAATTCTTTAAGGGCTCTTCTTCTATCTTTCTAAAAATTAATATATCATCAATATATACGATGACAAATTTCCCAATGAAATCCTTCAAGACTTCGTTCATCAATCTCATGAAAGTACTGGGTGCATTCGTTAAGCCAAATGGAATGAAAAGTCATTCATACAGCCCCTCATTCATCTTGAATGTTGTCTTCCATTCATCACCTTCTCTCATCCGAATTTGATGATACCCACTTTTCAAATCAATCTTTGAAAAAAATCTTTCTCCACTCAAGCAATCAATCAAATCATCCATCCTTGCCAATGGAAATTTGTATCTGATGGTGATCTTATTGATCGCTCTTGAGTCTACAAACATCCTCTAGCCTCCATCTTTCTTTGGGCTAAGCACTGTTGGAACAATGCATGGACTCAATCTCTCTCTAATCAACCCTTTGTCCATTAAGTCCTGGACTTGCCTCTTGACTTCTTCATTCTCTTGCGGCATCAACCTGTACGCTGCTTTGTTTGGTAAACTGGCTCCAAGTATCATATCAATGTGATGGATTATATTCCTAATCGGTGGTAACGAACAGGGTAGTTTTTCCACTAATATATCAACGAACTCTTCCAGCAACTTCTGGATTTCCTCTAGTAAATCATCCACTCTTGTACTGGTTAAAACAATTCTAGGCTTCCTGACAACAACAAATAGTGTGTCTTCCTTCTTCTTAACTTCTTTAAGAAGTTCCTTTTCACTCATGAGAAGTACGGTGTTGCTCACCTCTGGTCTCATTTCTTTGTCTTTAATCGACAACAACATGTGTGTCCTACCATTCTTCTAGAGGGTGTATGTCTTCTTTCTCCCATCATGAACCACATTCCTATCATATTGCCACGGTCTACCCAGCAATAGATGACAAACATCCATGGGAATGACATCACATAATATTTCATCCTTATATCCTCCTGTTTTAAATTCAACTAAGCATTGTTTAGTGACATTTACCTGATGTCATTTTTGTAGCCACGAAACTCTATATGGGATTGGATGTACGATAGTCTCCAGCTCCAGCTTTTCTACCATCTCTGTAGAAACAATATTGTCTATGCTACTGTTGCCCATGATGACTTTGCATACCCTGTCTTTTGNGAAACAGACTGTTCCTTTGGGCTGGGTTCTTTGCCTCGTTTTCTGGCGTTAAGAGAACTTTACTCATCATTAAAGATCTTCCACCCTCAGCATCTTCTATCTCAACATTCCATCCTTGAGCTTCGGCAATGTGAGTCTCACCACCTTCTTTCTTTCTATCTGGACACTCATAAGATTTATGTCTGTTTTTCCCACAAACAAAATATTTCACTTCTCTGCCTCTGCCTCTTCCTCTTCATCTAGTTCGATGGAAAGTATTTCTATTAACATATTTCCCTCTCTATGATCTTCCTCCTCTCTCAGGCTGAGTTTGAAGTTTCTTCCCCTCTTCTTGAGGTCTCTGAGTTCTGTCTTGGGCAATTGTTTTGCCTCTGGATTGACTTCTGCCTCGGCCTCTTTGACCTTGCTTTCGGCTTAGCTTCTCTTCATATTTCAGAGCCATCTGATAAGCATCTTCTATAGTTTGAATGATCATCATGCTCATCTCGTCTTGAATTTCATATCGCAGACCATTCATATATCTAGCAACCTTTTCATCATCGCTTTCTCGATGATCTACCTTGATGTTTATCTTGTAGAATTCTTCAGTGTATTCTTTCTGACATCAGCTTCTGTCTCAAATTCTGCATCCTCTGAAACCGAGTGATTTGATAATCCTTGGGAATGAATTTGTCTTTCATCTTCGCAACCATTCTATCCCAGCTCTTGATTTTATGTTTTCCTTTGCAACGTCTGTCAGCCTACAGTTCATCCCACCATAGTGTTGCATGCCCTTTAAGTCTAGTGACAACATGTTTGACCTTCCTATCTTCCTCGACATCTTCATAGTTGAAGTATTTATCCAGAGCTCTAATCCAGTCTAGAATCTCTTCAACATCCAGATTTCCATCATACACTGGAATGTCCATTTTTTCTCTAGCACCTATCCTTGAAATAGCCCTGAATAGGCATTCATCTGCAGCATCTTCGACTGCTACTTCTTCTTCATGTCCAACTTCATTTTCACTTTCAGCCTCACTGATATCCCTAGCATTGACTGTGCACCTTTGTGTTGTATCCATGGCATCAAGCCTGGCACGTAGTTTGTGCATTTCCCTCTCCACTGCTGGATCAGGCATTGGTCTGTCTATTCTTCTCAGAGGCATAGCTATAAATGTTTCTCTTTTCTCTGCTATAGAATGCAAAGAACTTTTCCTAGGCTCTGATACCAAATGATGTGTATTAGAGTACTCTTCCTCCTCCTACTTCCTTCGTCTACAATATACAAACAAAGTCAAGCTCTGATACCACAACTGATGTCGCAGAACCCAAAACCCTCAGGCCGAAGTCCACTCAAGATCATTCTAAATCTGCCCTTGATTCTGATTGACTCTTTGGTTCCTCCATAGGGAATCCCACACACACTTGATGGTGTATCCAAAGGTCCTTTTGAGTATGCCCTGTGAGATCAACCGCAAAGCACTACCCAAGTCTCCCAATCTCAATAAGATCGCGCCCTTCACCGAACTGGGACTTTGGGTTTTGTGATTTTGCAATCCCTGTTGTCGAGAGTTCCTGTCTCTACAACCCATGAAACCCGAAATGTCAAATTTCGATGTGTTCAGCAAAGGTTGGCTTTCCAATGGACTTTTCACTTCATCGAGGTTTCAGACTTCGTGACTTCGCGAATCCGGATGCAAGGCTCCCAGCTCTTCGACATCCAAAACCCAGAAATAGTCAGCAAGGTTTGACTCCACCTACTGATGAAGATACGCCACCTGTCCACTCAAATTCTTCCTATCCCTGACGTGGATCTCGCCACCTGTCCTTCATCCCGACTTTCGNGACTTGAACAAGCCTCCGACTACCGTCCCTCTAACACTTCGAAATACTGAATTCCAAAATGATCTGACGACTCACAATAGGTCACGATCAACGGTCCACATTGATTTCTGATACCGGAGTGATGGGTTCGTCCACCCCTATACACCTTGTAGCTTCTCTGGCTCCTACGGTCCTCATGACTTCAGGAGTTTTCCACCAAGAATTCTGACCATTCGTTCCTCCTTTGAGTCTTTGTGATATAACCCGGTGGTTTGCGCTGGGACTTAACTTCTACGAGGTAACTTCGACCCCATTTCCCTTTGAACACTTGAAAGGCGTAAACCCTCCTGAGATTTTACTTGTAGACTTGAGTCTCAGAAGGACTCCTGCACACACTCCTTGTGGCAATCTTTCAAATACTCCTGGGTATTTTACCTCTTGACTCTGTGCACTTTCTGCAATAGAATTCCTTCCTCTTTCAACCTTAGTTGATAAGTTTAAGCCCTTGACTAGTCTGGGCGCACCTTGCACGGCTTTTGTGCTCCACCTGCACTTCTGCTGAAATGAGAACAACGGTATCTCTCCGGATATTTCTGAGATAAAACTCAGAACCCTCATCAACGCACACCTTCCAGACGTTTCACTACACTCCTTGCAGTAACTTTTCTCACTCAGGAAGAGAAACAATTGAAACTCATTCTCTCTCTCTCTTAGACTTCAAACATTCAACATGAAATCATACATTCAACATAGTATTACAGAAAATGCATAACAGAGAGACTAAAAAACCATAAGAATACCATTCACCATGTATAAACAGAAAACATCATAACACCATGAAATCTGACTCAAAGCTTCATATATTAATTCAAAGCTCCTGTACATGGATTTGTCTTTTCAACTCTCTGCTACAACTCTCTCCTTCTGTGTTAATGTGTTAATGATACAAGAGTGAGGGTGTCTATATTCGTTTTCCCTCCTCCTCTCTAAACTATCTAATCTAACATTCATATATACCTACTCTTACATTTAACAAACTTAAATGCCTTAATGTTCTACAGATGAGAGCAATCGCTCAAGATCTGTTTACAACCTCCAAGATATAAATGTAAAGTACGCCATCTTCCTAACTATTACATTAATTCCTTTTAAGTTCAAAATTCAAAACAGTTCTTATGAAAATGTGTTATTTTTTTTCCTCCACGCATCCAACTATTTCTTGGGCTTAGTCACGTGCTTTGGCTTTGCACGATGCTCCTGCATCAATTCGCTTTGGAAGGGGCAGGAAAAAATTTGAATAACATACTCAATGATTCATTTTGGAAGAAAAAAAAGTAAAAAAAATAAATAGAAAACAAATACAGAGTCAACACAGCACTAAATCACTATCCCATGCGGTGTGAAATCAATATCTTAATATGGAGGCAAAATAGGGTTTAGAGACTATTTTTGCATACCATGGTTTTTTCCAGGGAAGTCTGTGGAATCGAAATTTAGCCCATGCGCCTCTCCCTCCTCCATGTGCCTCTCTCTCCTCCTCCTCCACTCCCTCCTTCTCCCCTACTACCCTCCACTTTGCATGCGTACCTGCTTCTCCCCTGC
>JASDQU010213128.1:7895-18500 GCA_032191745.1 Picea mariana
TTAACTTCATTGTTCTTCTTGAGCATATCTGTAATCAATTTCACAATTTCAACAAAGTTCGGGATAATTCTCCTCAAAAAAATTATTTTTCCTAAAAAGGACTAGATTTCTTTTACATTTCTAGGAATATTTATAGTGTCAATAGCTTCGACCCTTTTAGGATCGATTTTAATTCTGTCCCGAGATACAATATGGACCAAGATTTTACCTTCTTGCATTGCAAAGTGAAACTTCTTGGGATTTAAAGACAAACCAAATTTGTGACATTTCTCGAACGTTTTCTTGAGGTGCATCATATGATCTTCATTAAATTTAGAAAAAATGGTTAGATCATTGAGGTAAATAACCACGAATTTATCTCTTTCGCCGACGAAGGCGATATCCATAGCCCGCTGGAAGGTAGCACCTGCATTCATTAAACCGAAAGGCATTTTATCATACATAAATGTACCCCAAGAGGTGGTGAAGGCTGATTTTTCTTTATCATCTTCATTGGCAACAATCTGATTGTAACCGAAAAAACCGTCGATCATGGACATCCTATTTGCACCGAATACTTTTTCTAAAACATGGTCCATTTTGGGTAGTGGATAATTGTCTTTAAGAGATGATTTATTTAAATTTCTAAAATCTACACACAGTTTGATTTCTCCGCTCTTCTTTCTGACCAGGACCAAGTTGGCTACCTAATTAGAGTACCTGAGTGGTACAATTATTTTTTCATCCAGGATTTTTTTTACTTCTTTTTTGACCACGGGAAATAATATGGGATTGATTTTCCTGAGCTTCTGTCTGAAAGGTTTAACACTTGGCTTTAAAGGAATCTTGTGTTCGATCACAGTGGTGTCATAAGTTCTCAGCTCGTCGTAAGACCAGGAAAACATGTCTTTATAGTGCTCAAGTAAATCTGTGTATTTTCCTTTCATCTCAGGAGGAAGATATTTTGATATTTTTACTATTCTAGGTTTTTCTTTAGTGCCTATATCGCAATCTTCAACTTCCTTTGGCTGAGGCTGCAATGTAGATTTCAATGGAAAATCATTATGGTCAAATAACATTTCTAGGGGGATTAGACCTTTAGGGATTTGATTATTTTTTAGTACTAACATGCAATGATTTGCGATCTTATCTTGGAACTCTTGAGGATCCTCCCCTTCTTGCATAATCCAAGTATGATCGTTCTGGTTTTCTTGATCGATGTGTGTTTCAGCAAAGTCCTTGACCATTTCGAGGAACTTTCTGATATGTTCATCATCTTCGAACACCTGCCAGTGTTGTATATTGTTTGGTATGGAGGGTTTGTGCCTCATCTCTATGTGATACTTAAGATTTAAAGCTGTAGGAGGTGAAAAAGTTGAGGCTGCTTTGGCTAACGAATCAACTTGCAGGTTTTTTTTATGGGGCATGTGATGGACAGTAACTAACGAGAAGTTTTTTTCCATTAAATCCTAGGCACAGTTTCTATAAGATCTCAATCTAGGATGTTTGCCCTGATACTTCCGATTTACTTGTTTCACAATTAATTCCGCATCTCTGTAGACTTCCAAGTTTTTTATGTTTAATTTTATGGCGGTCGCTAATCCCAAAACCAGGGCTTCGTACTCATATACATTATTTGTGTAGTCTGTGTCCCACTGTAGTCTGTAAGAGAAAGGAATGATAAACTCATCTCCAGGTGCTACAAAAAGTACACCTGCGCTTGCTTCTTCACATGACGAAGCACCATTGAAATAAATTTTCCAGATTCCAGGACTATATACACTTTCTTTTATCTTTTTTGTTTTATTTCCTTCCGTAAAATCTTCAGCACATTCATCTATATCATCATTGATCGATAAAATACAATTTCCAAGGTCCTGATCAACAACATAAACATGGTAATTGCTAGAATTATGAGGATCACTTACCGTATATGTCAGTCGTGTTTCCCAGTATAATCTGGTGAACTGCCCTTTGAAGATGGGAATCATGGCATATGTCATGTCCAACTGAAGGGATCCTCCAAGATTAGAGCCCCAAGACCTGGATAATAGCATACCATACTTTAGAGGTATATCAACAATAACCACGTCCATCAGAACACTTTTTACTGGGATTTGTGCTAGATTTACCACTAAATCCTTAATCATGCCCATACATTAAACTTTTCTTGAATCAAATGAATACAGGTCTTTGTATGGCCTAGTAATTTCGAGGCCCAGTCTGTCCATAAAAGCCTTGGGAATCACGTTATGTGATGCTCCAGAATCCAACATGCAATTATGTAGCAGACAATCATGAATGTTTAGCGTAATGTAAAAAGGAGAAACGATATCTCTGGCCCCTTCAAAATGTGGACCAAAAATTATATTAGGCTTATCATCTTCCAAATTTATAACATCATCTTGACTCCCCATATCTAAAAAATTTATCATTTTGGTGATTTGTTTTCGGTAAATGGGATTCTTTGCCAGTTCAACCAGAGGTATTGGTATTTTGATTTTGTTAATCTCATTTTTGAGGCTGAAACCTCCTATGATTTTTTCAGTTTCTCTGATTGGTACTTCGGTCTCCTTCTTTTCAACTTTACTTGTTTGTATTGCTTAGTTTTTAGTTGTTTTTTTTTCCTACCGTCTGTGTTTCGGCTGTCTTGGTTTTGGCACCTTGTGGGTCAACTCCTTTTATCCTGGTGTTCTGTGTTTAAGTTCCCCTTGGGGCTGGTTCATATACTTTGCCTCTTGGTAGGATTTTATTTGGTTGGGTAGTTGTCATGTTTTTAGTTTTAGACCTTAGATTATACTTGTTTTGGAGCTCAGCCATTATAGTATCGACGATTCCTTGGCAAGCAATGTCTTCTGTATTATTTGTGTTTCTATCCTCATTAGACTGATGTTCGGTTTTTAAAGAACTCTCATAATATTGTCTAGTTAAATGAGGTTGATAACAATCTTCACTGAGATTACTAATATCTTCTTCTAAATCCTCAAATTCTTGCATGTCATTACCTCCTATAAAATTTTCATTTTTTAAAGGAGTCTGAACCTTTTGATCTTCATTTTTAATTTGTCTTTGTTGTATTTGAGGATTGGGTTTCCTCCTGAATTCTCTCCTAACGAACTAATCTGCTTTGGATTGATCTAGTTCCATATTTGAAATTCTATTTGACAGTTATTTAATTATCCTTTCCTTATCATCCATTTTATCATCTGAGGATCTCCCAGATCCTAAGGGTCCTACTTGTTCCTTAAAATGTTTGGTCTCTTTGTTTACTATTTCCATTTTTTCTTTTAATTTACCAGAAGCCATCATATTTGACTCAATCTCTATGGCATCGTCTTGCATTTTTGTAAGTTCAACTTCTCTCCTTTCTCTTAATAACAATGTGAACTCAGGTTTGAAAGCACCAACGAACATTACTTTTGCTGCGGGCTAGGAAGGTTTAACTTCAACTGGTATCTTGTTATATAGCTTATTAAATCTTTGGATGAATTCCATAATAGTTTCTGAATTTTTCTTCCTTAAAGCCCCAAACTCAGTTAAATAATATAGGTGATCTTTCCTTTCACCCCATTGTCTGAGAAAAGAGTTTTCTAACGTGTCGTAGGGCAATATCGAACCTACAGGAAAACTTCGAAACCAGGTTCTCACTTGTCCTTTGAAATTAAAAAAAAAAAACCGTGAATATATGTCTTCATGCTCGAGATCGAGAATATCTGCGAATTGATCAAATAAATTTATATGTTCGGTTGCGGTTAAGTCTCCCTCCCCTGTAAACTTAGGTAGGTTTTTCATGTACTTTTCAGGTAAATCATGAAGGGGTACTGGGAGGACCAGAGGAGTGTATCTGGCAGCTACTTTAGAGAAAATCATAGGGGGTGGGACTTGACCGCCCCCTCCTCCTCTTTTGGCAGCTGCCATAGATGTTATAGGAGAGGAAACCGGTACGCTATAAAGAGGGTTTTCAAAGATGTACAACAAACCTTTAGCTTCTTCTAGATGAAGAAAAAAATATTCCGAGAACCGCTTATTAGAAGACGAAAAAACTGGACAAGGAGGAAATGGGATACAAGGACTCAGTTCTTCTGACTTGCAAGAAATGTAGACGGGAGAACCTGCAGGGGTTGAATCTGAGTGTATGTTATATTCTTATATACTTTGTGAGGTTGGGAAATTTATCTTGGGAGCCGATGGGATATCAATCGAAACAAACTTTACTGTAGAAGTCTCACCTTCCCTTTCACCGGAGGTAGTTGAATGAAATTCAATCTTAGTTTTGGCTAGAACTAATTTAGGGTTTATGGTTTCAAGTGGAATCTTAGCCCTAGATTGTGTGGATTTAGGTTGGTAAACCGCAATAGCTTGCTTAAGGAATACTCTTGGTTTCATTATTTTTTCAGGGTCAGAAACAGGAGAGGTATGCTTATCATCTGGGTTTTGTCTGGTGTTCCTTCGAATGGATGCCAACTTACTTAAATGTGGAGTCGCCAAGTGAATAATAACTTAGCCTTTAAAATGTGTTCACTCTTTGTTCACTATCAAAGAGATAAACTCACAAATGTCGTTCTCCTAGGGAAAATAGTTTCGTTTCTTCGTTCCCCGGCAACGACACCAAAAAGATGTTGTTCCAGAGTTTATACTTAAGGCTTGAAAGTATAAAGTATAGGCATCCAAAAGAGGGTGTATGATATAAAGAAAGGAAAAACAACTCTTAGGGGAAAAGGAGCTATGTTTGGTTTCTGAGTTATCTTTGTCTAGCTTCCAACTGTTCCTGGATGCTAATATCTTGCTCAATGACTGCCCATTAACGTTCAAGTTCAACTCGGGTGGTAGCAATTTTTAAGATGGTGTTAAAAAGAGTTAAAGCGATACTGGTCTGGTCTGTGAGACCGGGTTCGATATTGGGCTATCTCACAACAGGTAATGTCATAGAGGAAAAAAAGTTTTAAAGATTGCTGCTTTTTTAGGTTGTTGTTTCGATTTTAGATTATGTACGAAAAATTCCCAAATTTTGAATTAATAGTATAACAAAATCAAAGGCCATTTCTCGTATTTGAGATAAACTGAAAACCGTGCATGAAATGAAAGAAAACATAAAGCTGTAAACAATGTGAGGCACCAACCAAGGAAGAATCTCACTTTGTGACAGAAGAAGAAAAAGGCAAGAAGAACTTTAATGAAGCATCAGATATAGAAATCTAAGTAATTCATAGGTCTTGTACCTGTTGATAGCCAATACAGAGGAAAAACTATAAACAAATTAGATGACTAAAATAATCAATCACCACAGTAGATGTTGTACTAAATTGCAGCTAAGCATTCATCAAAGATATATGAGAGATGATATTAAATATGAAAAAGTCACAGGGACACATAACTCAAACTTGACGTGATCTGGAGTCTTTGACTTGCATTTGTATTAATTCTAGCAAATGAAAAAAATTCTCTGATACAACTGGCCAAGGAAAAATCCCTTGATGTCTCTTTCAAAATTGTATTTGTACAAAGAAAATCATCAACCCTAGACGGTTGGTATTCTCCTAATCTCCTAGGTGCTAATGGTTATAGAATACAAAATTCGAACCGTTTTGCTCAGTCACCTTTTTCTTTTCTACCAGTTGGATAAAAATGAGTACACACGAGTTACTTCATCATTTCTTTGAAATGCCTCCTTTGCTCGGTCCCAAACACTCGATGCACCTCTCTAGAAACTACACCAAAATTTTGGAAAGTTCTAACATGTCCTTTGATTCAAACACATATAACTTCCTATGAATTTTAGGCAGCCTGTCTTCGATCTTTCCCTTGTCAAACTTTGTCGACTGCAACTGTATATTTGGCTTTATTAGCCACCTATCCATTTGGGTGGTGTCAAGCTGCTTCAATTGTGAAATCTCGAGCTGTGATTCATTCTATCTCTCCTTGATATGTAGTTGATGCCTTACAACATTGATCTATCCTAATATCCCAGGACAATCACCCTTGCCAATGCCCAGTGTTTTTGTCTCTAGTTGGTCAAACACTTCTTCACATTCTTTCCTAACTTCTCTTGCCATTTTCCTGCTTTCGGCAATATTGGTATCCCATGTTTTTAACATGATGTCTCCCTTGATCTGTTCTTCTACAGTCAACCTTGGGATTGCTGGTATTTCCTCTCTAGCCAAAAACGTTACTGCCTTTTGAAAAGCAGCGCGATCTGTTGTGGCCTCTTTTTCCTTTAAAACAATGTTATCTAGTGAGTGGCTTACTTCTAGGAAGTAATTTTGAAGAATTTCTATTTTAGAAAGCATGTTTTGTTGTTCCTCTTGTAGTTTCTCATGCACCTCTAGTGCTTGGGCCTGAAATGTTGTTATATTCACAACTTGTCCTTTAATGGACCTCAAATCAGCCTATAGTTGTCTCACTAATTCCTCCTGCCGAATAACCTGTACTTGACTCATTTGCATCTTCTTTTTTGCTTCATCTAAACTAGATTTCAACAATTGCATTTCCTTCTTGTCAGCAGTCTTGGCGTTTTCAACTCTTTGATTTACCTCCTCTTGAATATTATTTTCTGTGAGCCTTATTTGGTCCTGCAACTAAGCTATCATTTGATTTTTCTTCTTCGTCCTTTTTTTCATAGAGTCAACCAAGAATAAATTGGCAGTTGCCAAAGCTCCCATAGAGCCTGCTACTTATGTCACAAAGTCTTCCTCTTCTAGGTTTTTTCCATCTACGAGCACTCTGTGTTTCTTCACCATTGTGCCTTCTCTTAGATGAATTTCTTGTTTTAATACTTCCTTCCTCTTATTACTAAAAAATTAGTCAGAGGAGGGTATCTCTTCTCTAGAGATAGGAGTAAGGTCACTTGCATATATGACTTGCAGATGGGGGGTCCCAAAAGTTGACTGTATAGGAGTTAATGATGCAATAGGGCTGACCAATTCTGAAGATTGAGTTTCTCCTGCTGTTTTGGGGATATCAACATGAATAGTTGATGATGAAGGCAGAATCATTTGGATCAATTTTGAAGGAGTCTCGGATTTAGAACTTGTTTTAGACCCTAGATTCTTTGATTGTGAAGCTTCTGGTTTTTGTGAAGACACTTCAGTCTTCTTTGGATTTTCTTCTGCAGTCTCTTTATCATAAGCTTCTGATCTGAAACCTGGGGGAATACTTACTTGAGCTGGAGGAGGGGTTGTTGATTCTCCCTGTAGTATCTTCAACAAACCACTTCGCCTGTGTTTCTGGAAAGTCAGGAAGCTGGTTTGTAGGTTGGGTGATAATCCCTGAACTTCGTCTAATATTTCCTCATAGGTTCTGGCTCCCTTGAACATGTCGTTGTAGGGAGAAGCTTCATGTTCATACATCTTCATATTGCAATGAGTAAGATTATTTCCTACAATTTTATAAGGGTCATGTTCTTTGAGTTCAAGATCTACCAATTTGATGTCTTTCAGTGCTACGGCTTCAACCTTGGAATGACCAAAGTTAAGCAGTGAACACTTCCCAATATGTATAGGCAAAAACGGCTAGAACTTCTTCTAGGATGCTTTCAATTCTATGTCGATGCCACCTGTTATTATTTGGTAGGCCACCTCCCTACACACCAGTCTGTCAGGAAGGAATTTCAGAAGTGTGTGAGTAGGAATCGAGCACCCAAAAACCCTGACATAGGAGAAACCCTATTCAATAAACCAATATGCAATTGCCTTAAGGTTTCACACGATTGACTCTGAAATATAAGGGGGTGCATAACCATACAAAATTTGGTGCAAAGATATCACCACGTAGTGATAGATTTCGTAAAAGAAATTTTTAACATTCTCCTCCCATAGTTTAGAGTGATAAACATGAATGGGCTCCGCGTAGGCTGGGTTCCAACTCCAATTCATCAAGGGGAAATGAGTCATGTAACATATAGCATCCATAATATATGCAGACATGTAAAAATATGCAGGTCGGCCTTTCAATTTTGCTATTTGGTACTATGAAATCTCCTTAGTTAGATTATCTGATAAAATTTTACCCCAGTTGAAACTGTAACCCTCGACCACTTCGTGTATAAGTGGCACCCATTTTGCAGGGAAATGGGTAGGGTTTTTCTTCTCAAAAAGTCTACATAGCATCAAATCTATATAAACCATGTATTCATTTAACAGAGTTGTGGAATAACTACCATGGGTATCTGCTCTAAATCTTGCTGGAATTCCCCACCATTCTTTGATTATACCTGGATATGTTTGATCGAATTATGTACACTCTTTTCTTTGAAATTCCACTATGAATTTGGCATTATAAATGTATTTAGAAGTAGGGGGAAGTTTACACATTACTTGGATGTGCTCGGGTCTGAACGAGTCGATGACAACCCCTTGGCTGTTTAGAATGCTCCTTGTCTGAATGCCAATTTTCTCTAAATCCCAACTTATCATTTCATTGTATGGCGTGGGTTTCTGTCGTGTGGCTATCTTGTGAAACTCAGACTCTGCTATGTCTCTGAGTTTATTTTCAGTCCTTTCATTTCCGAAATCATCGGGGCAATTCCTAATCTCATAGTCTAAAGTTTCAAAAATCTTCCTCCAGGATTTGACTGAATCCACAACATGCGACGTAGTGTCAGATACAACATCTCCATCTGGATTCGAGCTTTCACTTGCCTCCTCACTCTTCTTAGGCACTTTTCTAGGTGCCATTTCATTTGTGCTAAAATGGAAGCCTGTTGCAGATAAGAAATGCGTGAGTTCTTCTGAGTGTAACTCGCTCTTAGTCTGAAAGTAAGAATGAAATTCAAAATAACAAAACTTTATTAACCTTTAACTTGTCTTAAATTTAGCGTACCGATACAGGCGATAAAAATTAAATTCTTTAATGGGGATGGTACGCCTGGAGATACGCACTTAATGTTAAAAATATCTCATTAATCTGTTATAGATATTGTCACATATTGGCGATTCAAAACTGGGATTTCAAAAGGAATGTCATCAAAAACTCCCGAATAGAGAAACGTGAACCGTTACTTAATACCCTTAATTCTTGTTTTTAAAATTAAGTTAATTACGTTTAAGCGCTTAATTCTTTTGAGACTTCGTGTTTCAGAGGTTAGAGTATCGTGTTCCCAAGAGGCATGACACAAGTAAATGTTGAATCGCGAAATTGCGATGGGATTTATTTAGGCTCTAACACTTTCTTTAACCCCTTAATTAATCATGATTAGGAGTTAGTCTTTACTTTTCGTGGATTAGAGTATCAGGACTCCGATGACATTTTAACGCAAGAAATCCCAAATCATGAAATCACGATGGGATTTATTATCATTAAACCTTTTTACCTCTTAATAAACATAGTATTAGCTTTTAAGAACTTTGCGACTTCGGGAATCGGGGTTTAAGGAGGCTCAAAGTTGACTCTTTGATTTCCCGAATTGCGACTGATTAACGCTCTGTTAAGTGTGTTTTAAACCTTAGTTAATCATGATTAAAAGGTACTTTTTGAAAAGCACGTCGGGACATTTGAAATGATGCTTATGTTGAGATGGCCGAAAAAGAACATGTGAAAGGCTCAGAAGGACGTTAATGTCTTTAATTATTTACTTTAAAATCAGTTCAATTCTTTTTAAACAATCATTTTTTCAAGACTTCGGTATCGGGACTTTGGGGTTGTTATTTAAAAAACACACTTTGTGAATAGTCGAACCCCGAAACCCGAAAATCCTGAAAGACCTTTTGACCCCTTTTTTTGAACTAAGGGTGGCTCCGTAACCAGAGAAAAAGGAGATTTGGATTTAGAGAAGAAAAATAAAACTTGTTTCAACAAGATAAATAGTGTTCTTTCTTTGGTAGATTAAAGGATAGTTTTCTTATCATAGAGATTAGTTGTTAATTTCTTTTATCATCATAATGCTTTCAATTCGGTAGATTTCCTTTTATGAATTAGAAATAGTTGTGAAGATTAGTTTAAGAATAGAGTTCACTTGTCTCTTAGCTTAGTTAGTTGCTTATTGAGTAATATTAATTAGTTTACTTGTTGTAGAAGTTATCCTAGGTTAGTTAGTTGTTTATTTGCTTTAATTTCTTACTTGTCTATTCTTGCTTTGATAGTGTAATTTCTTGTTTATTTACTTGCTTTCACATGATAGTTGCTTATTGAATTTAAGTAGTCTAGTTAAAGTAGTTTGTTGTTGTTATTTTCTTATTAGATGAATAGTTTTCTTTTTTCTTATTGTCATGATTGAGTTAGTTTGCTTTAAGTAGGGTTTTCATTTTCTTTCCTAGAACTATCCATCGATCCCTTGTCCAAAGGTTACCTAGGTTACATAGTTTAAGTTTCTTAGTAGGTTTTTCCCATTAATAGCCTTTTCTTAAATAGATTAGCCCTTAGATAGCTACTTCTTTAGCTAGACTATACTACTACTAGCCCTTCTACCTTGGCATATATTTTGCTACAACTCTAAGTTTACTTACCCCGGGTTGACAAATTAATTGAGGGTTTTTAGTGTGTTTTTAGTGCATATAGAACACCCATCATTTTTGGTGCCGTTGTCGGGGATTTGTCTCAAGGTAGGAAATAGTTAGGAAATAGATTACTTCTAGACCTTAGCATTAGTTTGGTGGCGGGGGAACTTTAAGACGAGAGGTAAGAACCTAGCAT
>JASDQU010213129.1:4471-22865 GCA_032191745.1 Picea mariana
GATAGTGTACGACCCATAACAGAGTGGGCAAAGCTTCTGATAGTGTCCTGTAAGGTGTTCTTTCTACAAGTGCACCCAAACTTTTTCGCCCACCTGAAACTTATGTGGCACCTGATGTTGATCATGGCGTTTCTTGTACATGTAATTGGACTTTTGTAGGATATCCTAAATATGTTGGCAGATGTGCTGGATCTGATCAATGAACCGGGTGTCTTTGTCAGCTTCATTTGGAGCAGGAGATGAATCGGTCGAGGTGACCGCAAGGGGAAGTGCAACATCTATGGGACCCAATGGTTGGAATCCCAACCCCACCTATGCAGGGGATGTGGCCGGTTGAGCTATGCATGGCTCATTTGTAGCTATGCTAGACATAGGGAAGTATCTCATCCCATGTGCGGGGGTGCTTTGAATTATACATGCGAAGGATATGCACAATCATTCGAATTAACATCGGTTTGGCCATCCGTCTAGGGGTGGAAGGCCATGGATTTGGTGAGCTTGGTGTCCAGCAATGACCAGAGGTTCAACCAGAATGTGCTGAGAAATTGACTATCCTGATCTAAGACAATGGTTTGTGGAATTCCAAAATGTACCAAGACTCATTCAAAGAAGATCTTGGCAGTGGCCTTTGTTGTGATTCTCTTCTTGCAGGCAACAAAAATCACCATCTTACAAAAGTGATCAACAACCACAAAAACACAGTCATTTCCCTGTTTGGTGGATGGGAGGCTCGACATGTAGTCCATTGAGATTGATTCCCATGGCCTGTCAAGAGTATGAATACGGGTGTATATGCCCTATTTCTTAGTGGTCGGTTTGGCAATAGCGCAGGCAGTGCAGGACCTGATATACTTACTAACCTCCTATCAAAGTTTCGACCAGTAGAAATGTTTCTATAGCATTTCCACTGTATTTTCAACACTGAAGTGTACTACCACCCGACTGTAGTGGGCTTCCCAGATCATCTTTTCTCGCTCACTTGATGGAACACAGATATGGCCCAGACGACACAACAACCCATCCTAAAGATGGAAATTATCAACAACTGCGTTTGTACCTAACATTTGGTAGGTGGTGGCAAAGTTAGGGTCTGTCTCATAGATTTGGGGCCATCCAGAGGTCTCATGGCCACAAGATTCTAGCACCGCGGTGAGTGCTGTGACTGGCGGTCTACTGAGGCAACTAGTGACGCGATTGGTGCTTCCTATTTTATACTTGATATTGAGGTGGAACTGCTGCAAGTATGTGGACCACTTTTGATGGCGGTTATTCTACAATTTTCCCTGTGTTTGCATGAACTGTAGTGGCTTATGATCATTTTGGATGACTATCTCCTTCCCAAGAATGTAATGTATCCACTGACGGTAGGCTTGCACAATGGAGTGCATTTCTTTGTCATAGGTAGTGTACTTACAGACAGTATATGACAATGTCTCACTATGATAGGCCACGGGGTGGCCGTGTTGAGTGAGAATGGTGCCCAAAGCATATTCTGAAGCATATGTCTCGATCTCAAAGGGATGTTGCAGGTTTGGTAGTGAAAGTATTGGGGTTGAGCACAAGCGCTGCTTCATATCATCAAACGCTTGTTGTTGGGATCGGCCCCACGAAAATTTCACCTTACCAACACCCATTTTTATTTAGCTGAGGGCCCATGCAATATGGGAGAATCCTAGCACAAACCTGCGGTAGAAATTGGCAAGGCCCAAGAAGCTCCGAAGCTCAGTGAGTGTGGTTGGGGCTGGCCATTCATGGATGACTTTGATCTTGGATGGATCCACATGTACACCATGCTGATCAATGATGTATCCTAGGTAATGGACCCTTTCCAGGCTGAAGGAGCATTTTTCCAAGTTGGCGTATAGCTTGCGCTGCCATAGGGTGTGCAGAACCTACTGAATATGCTGCAAGTGTTCGACCCAAGTCTTGTTGTAAATTAGAATGTCATCCAGATACACCACTACAAAAGTATTGGTGAATGGTCGTAGGATATCGTCCATCATTCTCATGAAAGTGGCTGGAGCATTTGTTAAACCAAAGGGCATGACCAACCATTCAAGAAGGCCTTCCTTTGACTTGAAGGCGGTCTTCCATACATCTATCTGTTCTATCAGGAACTGGTGGTATCCAGACTTCATATCAATCTTACTGAAGTATTTGGCCCCCGTGAGTTGATCAAGGAGGTCGTCAATTCGGGGAATTGGGTACCTATTTATGACTATGATTTTATTCAGAGCCTGGTAATCAATACAAAGTCGCTAGGTTCCATATTTCTTATGTACCAAAATGATTGGGCTCTCGCAAGGTTATGAGGTGGGATGGATGTGCCCCTTCTGGAGCAGTTCTTTGATCTATCACTTGATCTCCTCATTCTCTAACAAAGAGCGGCGATAGACTGTCCCATTGGGAAGTGGTGCGCAAGGGGTTAGATCGATGGGGTGCTTGACTTGGCAGTGTAGAGGTACCCCTATAGGTGAGGAGAAGATATCTGAGTATTCTTCCATGACCTTATCTACTTGCTTCTGCTGTGTTGAGAGGTTGACCGTAGAGACCCTAGATGTGGTTTTGATATTTCCCTTATTCTAAGAGCGAATCATGAAGAAGACAAACTTCCCCGTCTGAGAGATGAGCTTTTTGCATTGCTTAGTAGAGATGAAGGAAATAGCACTAGGTGAGACTGCCTTGGGTATCCTGTAGAATTTATTGTTCAAAGTAATAATAACACTACGAGGCCTAAACTCATATACAACATGACTTTTCCATAAATAAGGTTGGCCTAAAAGAACATCACAAACTTCGAGAGGAGAAACATCACATAATACCTCATCTTTGAAGGGCTTGATGTCGTACGACAATTGGCACTGTTGGCTGACGTGGAGATCACTTCCTTGGCGGACCCATCCAATGGTGTATGATTGTGGGTGTGGCGTTATTGGTAGGGCCAACTGCTTGATGACCTCTACTGAGATGAGGTTCTTCTGGCTACCACTATCAATGATGAAGTGCAATGGGGTGCCTTTTACCCACATCTGTGAATGGAAGAGGTGATCTTCTTCTGGCTCATCTAGTTCACCAGGCTAGAGCTTGGTGGTAGAAATGGTGGCACTAGGTTCCGTGTCAATGATTCGTCTTTCCCTTTTTGGTTCTGGCTCAGAGTTAGAATCTGCATCTAATTCAGACGCTTTCACTTCGGCCAGCAACGACTTCTTTGAGTGGCAGTCAGCAGTGTTATGCCAAGGGATCTTATGGAAGTCGCACCACTTCCCAGTGTCTTTCTTTGTCTTTCTGGTGTCCTTCTTTGTTTATGGCTTGGACTGGTTGTCCTGATAATGTCCATATTTTCTCTATCTTTTTTTCTATGGGTTGGGGCTGCCCTTTCCTAGTTTTTGTTGTGAGGGGTTCCCAGGCCCAAATAGCCGCGTCTTTTGTTTGAGCTTCTGCTTGATTTTGACGACATATCTAATGGTCACGCCCAAGGATGAGATGTCCATAAATTCCATTTCGGTCTAGATGTATATATGCAGAGCACCATGATAATTGAGCACCATATGTCACTCTGAATATTTGATACCCAGCTTGGTGCACAAGGTATGGAAGATATTTGTGGAATCTGGCACTGCTTGGTCTCTTTCTTGCCGCAGTGTGGTCCATTTGGTATACAGGTCGTCATAACATCCCTGAAGGATTGATAGGTGGCGGTGACTAAAAATAGTGAGGGTTCCTCTATTTCCTTTTGCTCATAGAAAGTTTCCCACCAATCTTTGACACGAGGAACGGCTTCGGGTAGCGCAAAACTAATTTTTTCTCTATTTGAAAAGTTATGGACAGAAAAATACCCTTATAGTAGATTCAACCACTTGTCTACAACATCTTCTTCTATATGACCTTCAAATATAGGAATATCAAAGTTTATTTGTACCTTGAAGGGGCAGTGCCTCTGTTCGAAGAAGATGTGTCGCATGTTGGTAGCCGCCGAAGGATTTGCACGAAACTATCCATCATCTCGTTCCTCTGTTGCATGAGGGATTCCTCAATCAACAGTTTGAAAGGATCTCTTGTCCCATCATATTTATTTTCTCCTACCATGAGAGGACGCTTGGGCATGCAAGAGCCTTTGTCCTCAAGAGAAACAAGCTCGAGACCCAACTCTTTGTATTCCGACCTCGTTGGGGACATGCATTAAGATGACAAGGAGCAGACCAATCTAATACCGCTGATCTAGATTTTATGAGCAGAACGAAATGAATACATATTATTAATAGGTGCTTAACAAAAAATAACAGAGATACAATAAAACTGGTTTTCTATTAATAAAGAAATAAGCTGGAAACTGTAAAATGTAGCGGAAAAAAGCTTGCTGGAATGGTGGAAGCTTATCTTTGAGAAGAGATGTGACGGATGCACTCATTCGCAAGAAGATCATTACAATTAGGCTCTGAAAGAATTTTTACAATAAGCAGGAATGTCAAAATCCCTAGACATCCAAAAACCTAACCCTAGGAGATGAAGCGCCAAAAGTCATGTGGGCCCCCTTTGAGTAAGTTAGTACATCAACTTCCCGGGGTCGTAACTTTTGCATACGATCTCTGTTTTAGGCATATGATAGCCCATTGGAAAGGTATCATCAGGTAGATTTATTTTAGGTGCAATATCAAAGGAAGTTATATATTTCAAACCTGTTTTTCCCAAAAGACATCGTTTAGGGCCTAAAAAAGGCTCTGGAAGTGAAAACTGCTAAAAATAGTAAATTACCAAAATTGCCAGAAAACTGTTTTGAGCCAGTTGGAAAAGGTGGGTGGCCACTGATATCCATTTGGATCAATCCTCCCTCCTTAGGAAGCAATGGTCTCCATTGCGTTGAGTTCCCCCATCAGATGAGGAAATTTCTGTTGAATTTGGCCCCAGGTGAGCCACTTGCCTTGGTGCAGGAGCTACCCTGCTTTGACGACTCGATAAAGCTGTATCCTTTGCTGTCGAGTACCCTTGATCTATGTGTCCACAATATGATCATTGGATGCCTATTGTATGTAGTCAAGGTTGAGCTTTGTTGGTTTCATTTTTTCTGCTACTTCTATGGTGTCCAATAGTGGTGGAAAATAAGGGCGAAGAAGATCCATGTTGAGCACTGGGTGCAGGACAAAGAAAGGAGGAATGTTGAGCTCAAAAGAATTATCCCCCACGGCCTTGGTGATAGTGTACAACCCATAATGGAGTGGGAAAATATTCTGATGGGGTCTTGTAAGGTTTTCTTTCTGTAAGTGCAACCAAACTTTGTCACCCACCTGAAACTTATGTGGCTCCCGATGTTGATCATGGCATTGTTTGTACTTGTCAATGGACTTCTGTAGGACATTCTGAACTTGTTGGCATATGTGATGGATCCGATAAATGAACCGGGTGGCTTTGTCAGCTTTAGTTGGAGCAAGAGATGAGTCAGTCGAGGTGACCGTAATGGGAAGTGCAACATCTATGGGACCCAATGGTTGGAATCCCAACCCCACCTGAAAGGGGTGGTGGCTAGTCGATCTATGCAGTGCTCGGTTGTAGCTATTTTGGACATAGGGAAGGCTCTCATCCCATGTGTGGGGGTGATTTGAATTAGACATGCGAAGGATATGCACAATCATTAGATTTACAACCTCGGTTTGGCCATCTGTCTGGGGGTGGAAGGCCATGGATTTGGTGAGCTTGGTGTCCAACAATGACCTGAGGCTCGACCAGAATGTGCTGAGAAATTGACTATCCCGAACTGAGACAATGGTTTGTGGGATTCCAAAATGTACCCAGACTCGTTGAAAGAAGAGCTTGGCAGTGGCCCCTGCTGTGATGCTCTTCTTCCAGGCAACCAGAATTGCCATCTTAGAAAAGCGAACAACAACCACAAAAACACAGTAATTTCCCCACTTGGTGGATGGGAGGCCCGACATGTAGTCCATTGATATGGATTCCCATGGAATGTCAAGAGTAGGAAGAGGGGTGTACAGGCCCTGTTTCTTAGTGGTCGGTTTGGCAATAATGCAGGCAGTGCAGGACCTGATATACTTGTTGACCTCCTATCGAAGTTTTGGCCAGTAGAAATGTTTCTATAGTATCGCCACTATATTTTCGACACCGAAGTGTCCTTCCAATCGACTATAGTGGGCTTCCCAGATCATCTTTTCTCACTCGCTTGATGAAACATGGATATGGCCCAGACGACACAACAACCCATCTTGAAGATGGAAATTATCAACAACTATGTTTTCACCCAACATTTGGTAGGTGGTGGCGAAGTCAAGGTCTGTCTTATAGATTTGGGGCCATCCAGAGGTCTCATGGCCGCAAAATTCTAGCACCATGGTGAGTGTCGCGACTAGCGGTCTACTGAGACAATCAGTGACGTGATTGGTGTTTCCTGTTTTATACTTGATATTTAGGTGGAATTGCTGCAAGTATGTGAACCACTTTTGATGGCGGTCATTCTGCAATTTTTCCTGTGTCTGCATGAACTGCAGTGGCTTATGATCAGTGTGGATGACTGTCTTCTTCCCAAGAATGTAATGTCTCCACTGGCGGCAGGCTTGCACAATGGAGTACATTTCTTTGTCGTAAGTAGGGTACTTACGGACAATATCTGATAGTATTTCACTATGATAAGACATGGGGTGGTCATGTTGAGTGAGAACGGCACCCACAACATAGTCTGAAGCATCTGTCTCGATCTCAAATGGATGTTACAGGTATGGTAGTGAAAGTACTGGGGCTGAGCACAAGCACTGCTTCAAATCATCGAACGCTTGTTGTTGGGACTAGCCCCACACAAATTTCACCTTACCACCACCCCTGTTTATTTGGCTGAGGGCCCATGAAATGTGGGAGAATCCCATCACGAACCTACGGTAGACATTGGCAAGGCCCAAGAAGCTCTGAAGCTCAGTGAGTGTGGTTGGGGCTGGACAATCAAGGATGACTTGGGTCTTGGCTAGATCCACATTTACACCATGCTGATCAATGATGTAGCCCAGGTTATGGACCCTGTCCATGCCGAAGCAACATTTTTCCAAGTTGGTGTATAGCTTGTGCTACTGTAGTGTGTGCAGAACCAGCTGAATATGATGCAAGTGTTCGGCCTAGGTCTTGCTGTAAATTAGAGTGTAATCTATATACACCACTACAAAAGTATTGGTGAATGGTCGCAGGATATTTTCCATCATCCTCATGAAAGTGGCTGGAGCATTTGTTAAACCAAAGGGCATGAACAACC
Organism: Picea mariana; assembly: GCA_032191745.1. NCBI lineage: Eukaryota > Viridiplantae > Streptophyta > Pinopsida > Pinales > Pinaceae > Picea > Picea mariana. The sequence continues at coordinate 11,715 of JASDQU010213129.1, forward strand.
ATTCAAAAAGGCCATTCTTTCACTTGAAGATGGTCTTCCATCCATCTGTCTATTCTATCGGGACCTGGTGGTTGCCAGACTTCAGTTCCATCTTACTGAAGTATTTGGCCCCTATGAGTTGATCAAGGAGGTCGTCGATTCGGGGAATCAGGTACCGGTTTCTGACTGTGATTTTATTCAGATCCCGGTAATCAATATAGAGTCTCTGAGTTCCATATTTCTTCTGTACCAGCATGATTGGGCTCCTGCAAGGTGATGAGATGGGATGGATGTGCCCCTTCTAGAGAAATTCTTGGATCTGTCGCTTGATCTCGTCATTCTCTAACAAAGAGCGGCGATAGACTGGCCCATTGGGCAGTGGTGCGCCAGGGGTCAGATCGATGGGGTGCTTGACTTGGTAGTGCATAGGTAACCCTATAGGTGAGGAGAAGATATTCGAGTATTCTTCCATGATATTATCTACTTTCTTCTGCTATGTGGAGAGGTTGGTCGTAGAGACCCTATATGTGTCTGTGATCTTTCACTTATTCTAAGAGAGAATCATGAAGAAGACAAACTTCCTCATCTGAGAGATGACCTTCATGCATTTCTTAGCAGAGATCAAGGAAATAACACTAGGTGGGACTGCCTTGGGTATCCTGTATAATTTTCTGTTCAAAGTAATAATAACACTATGAGGCCTAGACTCATATACATCATGATTTTTCCATAAATAAGGTTGACCCAAAAGAACATCAAAAACTTCGAGAGGAGAAACATCACACAATACCTTGTCTTTGAAGGGCTTCATGCCGTACGACAGTTGGCATTGTTGGCTGACATGGAGATCGCTTCCTTTGTGGATCCATACAATGGTCTATGGTTGTGGGTGTAGCATTTTTGGCAGTGCCAACCACTTGATGACCTCTGCTGAGATGAGGTTCTTTTGGCTACCGCTATCAACGATGAAGTGCAACGGGGTGACTTTTACCCACATCTGTGAATGGAAGAGGCACTCTCCTTCTTCTGGCTCGTCTGGTTCACCAGGCTGGAGCTTGGTGGTAGCAATGATGGCACTAGGTTCTGCGTCAATGATCCATCTTCCCCTTTCTATTTCTGGCTCAGAGTCAAAATCTGCATCTGATTCAGACGCTTTTACTTCATCCACCAATGACTGCTTTGAGCGACAGTCAACAGTGTTATGCCAAGGGCTCTTATGGAAGTCACACCACTTTCCGATGTCTTTCTTTGTCTTTCTAGTGTCCTTCTTTTCTTGCAGCTTGGACTGGCTGTTCTGATACTGTTTATCTTTGCTTTATTCTTTATTCTGTGGGTTGGGGCCGACCTTTCCTAGTTTTTGTTGTGAGGGGTTCCCAGGCCCAAATAGTCACGTCTTTTGTTTGAGCTTCTGCTCGATTTTGACGGCATTTCTGTAGGCCGCACCCAAGGATGAGATGTCTAGAAATTCCATTTCGGTATAGATGTATCTATGCAGAGAACCGCGATACTTGAGCACCATATGTCACTCTGAATCTTTGATACCCAACTTGGTGCGCAAGGTATGGAAAATATTTGTGAAATCTGGAACTGCTTGGTCTCTTTCTTGCCACAGTGTGGTCCATTTGGTATATAGGTCGTCATAACTTCTGACAGGGTAGTATTGTTCCTTAATAGCGTCCCTGAAGGATTCCCAAGTGGCCATGACTGAAAATAGTGAGGGTTCCTCTCTTTCCTTTTTCTCACAGAAAGTTTCCCACCAATATTTGACACGGGGAACGACTTTGAGGAGCGCAAAAGTAATTGTTTCTCTATTTGAAAATTTATGGACATAAAAATAACACTCTAGTAGATTCAACCACTTGTCTACAACATCTGCGTCTATCTGACCTTCAAATATAGGATTATCGAAGTTTATTTGTACCTTGAAGGGGGTGGCACCTCCGTTCGAAGAAGATGCATCGCTTGTTGGTAGTCGCCGAAGGATTTGCACGAAACTATCAACCATTGTGTTCCTTTGTTGCGTGAGGGCTTCCTCAATCAATATTTTGAAAGGATCTCCCATCCCATCATATTTATTTTCTTCTACCATGAGAGGTCACTTGGGCGTGTGAGAGATTTTTTCCTTAAGAGAAACAAGCTCGAGACCCAACTCTTTGTATTCTGACCTCGTTGGGGACATGCATTAAGACGACAAGGAGCAGACCGCTATGATACCACTGATCCAGATTTCATGAGTATAAGTAAATGAATACAGATTATTAACAGGTTCTTAACACAAAATAACAGAGATACAGTAAAATTGGTTTTCTATTAATAAATAAATAAGATGGAAATTGTAAAATGCAGCGGAAACAAGCTTGCTGGAATGGTGGTGGCTTATCTCTGAGAAGAGATGTGAGGATTGCACTCATTCGCAAGAAGATCATTTCAATGAGGATCTGAAGGCCTTTTTACTATAAGCAGGAATGTCAAAAACCCTAGACATCCAAAAACCTAACCCTAGGAGATGAAGCACCAAAAGTCATGTGGGCCCCCATTGGGTAAGTTAGTACATCAAATTCTTGGGGTCGTAACTTTTGCATATGATCTTCGTTTTAGGTGTATGGTAGCTCTCTGGAAGGGTATCATCGAGGAGATTCATTTTAGATGCAATATCAATGGAACTAAATATTGCAAACCTGTTTTCCAAAAAAAGATCGCTTAGGGCCTCAAAATGGCTCTGGAAGTGAAAACTGCTAAAAATAGTAAATTATCAAAATTGCCAGAAAACTATTTTGAGCTAGTTGGAAAAGGTGGGTGGCCACCGATATCCATATATATCAATCCTCACTCCTTAGGAAACAATGGTCTGCATTGCATTGAGGTCCCCCATTAGATGAGGAAATTTCTGTTGAATTTGGTCACGGGTGAGCCACTTGCCTTGGTGCAGGAGTTGCCCTGCTTTGACGTCTCGATAAAGTTGGATCCTTTGCTATCAAGGGCCCTTGATCTGTGTGTCCAAAATATGATCATTGGATGCCTGTTGTATGCAGTCAGGTTTGATCTCTGTTGGTGTCAACTGTTCTGCTACTTTTGAGGTGTCCAATAGTGGTGGAAAATAAGGGCGAAGGAGATCCACGTTGAACACTGGGTGTAGGCCAAGGAAAGGAGGAATGTTGAGATCAAAGGAATTATCCCCTAGGGCCTTGGTGATAGTGTACGACCCATAAAGGATTGTGCGAAGCTTCTGATGGGGTCCTGTAAGGCATTCTTTCTGCAAGTGCAACCAAACTTTGTCGCCCACCTGAAACTTATGTGGCACCCGATGTTGATCATGGCACTGTTTGTACTTGTCATTGGATTTCTGTAGGATATCCTGAACCTATTGGTGGATGTTCTGGATCCGCTCAATGAACCAGGTGTCTTTGTCAGCTTCAATTGGAGCAGGAGATGAGTCGGTCGAAGTGACTACAAGGGGAAGTGCAACATATATGGGACCCAATGGTTGGAATCCCGACCCCACCTGAAAGGGGATGTGGACAGTTGAGCTATGCAGGGCTCGAATGTAGCTATATTGGACATAGGGAAGGCTCTCATCCCATATGTGGGAGTGCTTTGAATTATACATGCAAAGGATATGCACAATCATTCGATTTACAACCTCAGTTTGGCTATCTGTCTGGGGGTGGAAGCCCATGGATTTGGTGAGCTTGGTGTCTAGCAATGACCAGAGGCTCGACCAGAATGTGCTGAGAAATCAACTATCCTAATCTGAGACAATGGTTTGTGGGATTCTAAAATGTACCTAGACTCGTTCAAAGAAGAACTTGGCAGTGGCCTCTACTGTGATGCTCTTCTTGTAGGCAACCATAATTACCATCTTAGAAAAGCGATCAACAACCACAAAAACACAGTCATTTCCCCGCTTGGTCAATGGGAGGCCCGACATGTAGTCCATTGAGATGGATCCCCATGGCCTGTTAGGAGTAGGAAGAGGCGTGTACATGCCCTATTTCTTAGTGGTCAGTTTGGCAATAGCGCAAGCAATGCATGACTTGATATACTTTCTGACCTCCTTTCGAAGTTTCAGCTAGTAGAAATGTTTCTGTAGCATCGCCACTGTCTTTTCAACACCAAAGTGTCCTGCCACCCAACTATAGTGGGCTTCCCAAATTATCTTTTCTCACTCGCATGATGGAACACAGATATGGCCCAGACGACACAACAACCCATACTGAAGATGGAAATGATCAAGAACTGTGTTTGCACCCAAAATTTGGTAGGTGGTGGTTAAGTCAGTGTCTATCTCATAGAGTTGGGGCCATCCAGAGGTCTCATGGATGCAAAAGACTAGCACCGTGGTGAGTGCCACGATTGGCGATCTGCTGAGGAAATCATTGACGCGATTGGTGCTTCCTATTTTATACTTTATATTGAGGTGGAATTGCTGCAAGTATGTGGACCACTTTTGATGGCGGGCATTCTGCAATTTTCCCTGTGTCTGCATGAAGTGCAGTGGCTTATGATATGTGTGGATGACTGTCTCCTTCCCAAGAATGTAATGTCTCCACTCGCGACAATCTTTCACAATGGAGTACATTTCTTTTTCATAAGTAGGGTAATTACGGATAGTATCTGACAGTGTCTCACTATGATAGGCCACGGGGTGGCCGTGTTGACTAAGAATGACGCCCACAACATAGTCTGAAGCATTTGTCTTGATCTCAAAGTGATGATGCAAGTCTGGTAGTGAAAGTACTGGGGCTGAGCACAACCGCTGCTTCAAATCATCGAATGCTTATTGTTGGAACCGACCCCACACAAATTTCACCTTACCACCACCCCTATTTATTTGGCTGAGGGCCCATGCAATATGGGAGAATCCCAGCACGAACCTGCAGTAGAAATTGGCAAGGCCCAAGAAGCTCCAAAGCTCAGTGAGTGTTGTTGGGGCTGGCTAGTCACAGATGAATTGGATCTTGGTTGGATCCACATGTACACCATGCTGATCAATGATGTAGCCTAGGTAATGGACCCTATCCATGCTGAAGGAGCATTTTTCCAAGTTAGTGTATAGCTTGTGCTGCCGCAGGGTGTGCATAACATGCTAAATATGCTGCAAGTGTTCGGACCAACTCTTGCTGTAAATTAGAATGTCATCCAGATACACCACTAGAAAAGTATTAGTGAATGGTTGCAGGATATCATCCATCATCCTCATGAAAGTGGATGGAGCATTTGTTAGACCAAAGGGCATGACCAACCATTAAAAAAGGTGTTCCTTTGACTTGAAGGTAGTCTTCCATACATCTGTCTGTTTTATCGGGACCTGGTGGTAGCCAAACTTCAGATCAATCTTACTTAAGTATTTGGCCCTTGTGAGCTAATCAAGGAGGTCGTCGATTCAGGGAATCGGGTACTGGTTTCTGACTGTGATTTTATTCAGAGCTCGATAATCAATATAGTATCGCTAGGTTCCATATTTCTTCTTTACCAGGAGGATTGGGCTCCTGCAAGGTGATGAGATGGGATGGATGTGCCCCTTTTGGAGAAGTTCTTGGATGTGTCGCTTGATCTCCTCTTTCTCTAACAAAGAGTGGCAATAGATTTTCCCATTGGGCAGTGGTGCGCCAAGTGTCAGATCGATGGGGTTCTTGACTTGGCAGTGCAGAGGTACCCCTGTAGGTGAGGAGAAGATTCTGAGTATTCTTCCACGACCTTAACTACTTGTTTCTGTTGTGTGGAGAGGTCGGCCGCAGAGACCTGAGATGTGGCTATGATATTTCGCTTATTCTGAGAGTGAATCACGAAGAAGACAAACTTTCCCATCTAAGAGATGACCTTCCTACATTTCTTAGCAGAGATCAAGGAAATAACACTAGGTGGGACTACCTTAGGTATCCTGTACAATTTACTGTTCAAAGTAATAATAACACTATGAGGCCTAGACTCGTATACAACATGACGTTTCCATGAATAAGGTTGGCCCAAAAGAACATCACAAACTTCAAGAGGAGAAACATCACACAATACCTCATCTTTGAAGGGCTTGATGACGTACGACAGTCGACACTATTGTCTTACACGGAGATCACTTCCTTGGCGGAGCCGTCCAATGCTGTATGGTTGTGGCTATGGCGTTGTTGGTAGGGCCAGCAGCTTGACAACCTTTGCTGAGATGAGGTTCTTCTAGCTACCGCTATCAACGATGAAGTGCAGAAGGGTGCCTTTTACCCACATCTGTGAATGGAAGAGGCACTCTCCTTCTTTTGGCTCGTCTGGTTCACAAGGTTGGAGCTTGGTGGTAGCAATGGTGGCACTAGGTTTCGCGTCAATGATCCGTCTTCCCCTTTCTAGTTCTGGATCAGAGTCAGAATCTACATCTTATTCAGACACTTTCACTTCGGCCACCAGTGAATGCTTTGAGCGGCAGTCAGCAATGTTATGTCAAGGGCTCTTATGGAAGTCACACCACTTCTCAGTGTCTTTCTTTGTCTTTCTGGTGTCCTACTTTACTTGCGGATTGGAATGGTTGTCCTGATACTGTCCATATTTTCTATGTCCTTTGTTCTGTTTGTTGGGGCCGCCATTTCCTGGTTTTTTTTGTGAGGGGTTCCCAGGCCTAAATAGCCGCGTCTTTTGTTTGAGATTCTACTCGATTTTGACGGCATATCTGTAGGCCGCGCCCAAGGATGAGATGTCCAAAAATTCCATTTCGGTCTGCATGTATCTATGAAGAGAATAGTGATACTTGAGCACCAGATGTCGCTCCGAATATTTGATACCCAGCTTGGTGCGCAAGGTATGGAAGATATTTGTGAAATCTAGCACTGCTTGGTCTCTTTCGTGCCGCAGTGTGGTCTATTTGGTATACAGGTCGTCATAACTCCTGACAGGGTAGTATTGTTCCTTAATAGCATCCATGAAGTATTCCCAGGTGGTCATTACTAAAAGTAGTGAGGTTTACTCTGTTCCTTTTTTCTCACAGAATTTTTCCCACCAATCTTTAACATGGGGAGCGACTTTGAGGAGCACAAAAGTAATTGTTTCTCTATTCGAAAAGTTATGGAAAGAAAAATACCATTCTAGTAGATTCAACCACTTGTCTACAACATCTGTGTCTATATGACCTTCAAATATAGGAATATCAAAGTTTATTTTTACCTTGAAGGGGGTGGTGCCTCCGTTCGAAGAAGATGCGTCACCTATTGGTAGCCACTGAAGGATTTGCGTGAAACTATCCATCATCTCACTCCTCTATTGCATGAGGGATTCCTCATTCAACAGTTTGAAAGGATCTCCTATCCCATCATATTTATTTTCTCTTTCCATGAGAGGTCTCTTGGGTGTGCGAGAGATTTTTTCCTCAAGAGAAACAAGCTCGAGACCCAACTCTTTGTATTCCGACCTCGTTGGGGACATGCATTAAGACGACAAGGAGCAGACCGCTCTGATACCACTGATCTAGATTTTATGAGCAAAATGAAATGAATATAGATTATTAACAGGTTCTTAACACAAAATAACATAGATACAGTAAAACTGGTTTTCTGTTAATAAAGAAATAAGCTGGAAACTGTAAAATGCAGTTGAAACAAGCTTGTTGGAACGGTGGCGGATTATCTTTGAGAAGAGATGTGACGAATGCACTCATTCGCAATAATATCATTACAATGAGGTTCTAAAGGCCTTTTTACAATAAGAGGGAATGTCAAAAACCCTAGACATCCAAAAACCTAACCCTAGGAGATGAAGCGCCAAAAGTCATGTGGGCCCCGTTTGGGTAAGTTAGTACATCAACTTCCTGGGGTCATAACTTTTGCATACGATCTCCGTTTTAGGCGTATGATAGCCTGTTGGAAAGGTATCATTGAGGAGATTAATTTTAGGCACAATGTATAAGAAATTTACATATTGCAAACCTTTTTTCCCAAAAAACATCGTTTAGGGCCTAAAAAAGGCTCTAGAAGTGAAAACTGCTAAAAATAGTAAATTACCAAAATTGTCAAAAAACTGTTTTGAGCCAGTTGGAAAAGGTGGGTGGACATAGATATCCATATGGATCAATCCTCCATAATTAGGAAGAAATTGTCTCCATTGCATTGAGGTCCCCCATCAGATGAGGAAATTTCTACTGAATTTGGCCTCGGGTGAGTCACTTGCCTTGGTGTAGGAGCTGACCCTCTTTGACGACTCGATAAAGATGGATCCTTCACTGTCGAGTTCCATTGATTTGTGTGTCCACAATATGATCATTGGATTCCTGTTGTATGTAGTCATGGTTGAGCTCTTTTGGTGTCAGTTGTTCTGCTACTTCTGATGTGTCCAATAGTGGTGGAAAATAAGGACGAAGGAGATCCACGTTGAACACTAGGTGCAGGCCAAGGAAATGAGGAATGTTGAGCTCAAAATCATTATCCCCCATGGCCTTGGTGATAGTGTAAAACCCATAAATAAGTGGGTGAATCTTCCGATGGGGTCCTGTAAGGCATTCTTTCTACAAGTGCAACCAAACTTTGTCGCCTACCTGAAACTTATGTGGCACCCGATGTTGATCATGGCGCTATTTGTACTTGTCATTGGAATTCTGTAGGATATCCTGAACCTGTTGGCGGATGTGTTGGATCCTCTCAATGAACCGGGTAGCTTTTTCAGCTTCAGTTGGAATAGGAGATGAGTCGGTCGAGGTGACTGTAATGAGAAGTGCAACATCTATGGGACCCAATGGTTGGAATCCAAACCCCACCTAAAAGGGGTTGTGGCTGGTTGAGCTATCTAGGGCTCGATTGTAGCTATGATGGACATAGGGTGATTTGTATTATGGATATGCACAATCATTCAATTTTTAACCTCGGTTTGGCCATCTGTCTGGGGGTGGAAGGCTGTGGATTTGGTGAGCTTGGTGTCTAGCAATGACTAGAGGCTCGACGAGAATATCCTGAGAAATTGACTATATCGATCTGAGACAATGGTTTGTGGGATTCAAAAATGTACCTAGACTCGTTCAAAGAAGAGCTTGGCAGTGGCCTTTGCTGTGATGCTCTTCTTGGAGGCAACCAAAATCACCATCTTAGAAAAGAGATCAACAACCACAAAAACACAGTCATTTCCCCGCTTGGTGGACGGGAGGCCTGACATATAGTCCATTGAGATGGATTCCCATGGCCAGTCAGGAGTAGCAAGAGGGGTGTAAAGGCCCTATTTCTTAGTGGTCGATTTGGAAATAGCACAGACAGTGAAGGACCTGATATACTTGCTGACATCCTGTCGAAGTTTTGTCCAGTAGAAATGTTTTTGTAGCATTTCCATTTTCCTTTCGACACTGAATTTTACTTCCAATTGAATGTAGTGGGATTCCTAGGTCATATTTTCTCGCTCGCTTGATGGAACACATATATGGCCCAGATGACACAAAAACCCATCCTAAAGATGGAAATTATCAACAACTGCATTTGCACCCAACATTTGGTAGGTGGTGGTGAAGTCAAGGTCTGTCTCGTAGAGTTGGGGCTATCCAGAGGTCTCATGGCCACAAGAGTCTAGCACCGTGGTGAGTGCTATGACTGGCGGTCTGTTGAGGCAATCAGCGACGCAATTGGTGCTTACTATTTTATACTTAATATTGAGGTGGAACTGTTGCAAGTATGTGGACCACTTTTGATGGCAGTCTTTCTGCAATTTTCATTGTGTCTGCATGAACTGCAGTGGCTTATGATCAGTGTCAATGACTATCTCCTTCCCAAGAATTTAATGTCTCCACTGGCAGGAGGCTTGCACAATGGAGTACATTTATTTTTTGTAAGTAGGGTACTTACGGACAGTGTCTGACAGTGTCTCACTATGATAGGCCACGAGGTGGCCGTGTTGAGTGAGAGCGATGCCCACAACAAAATCTGAAGCATCTGTCTCGATCTTAAAGGGATGTTGCAGGTCTAGTAGTGAAAGTACTAGGGATAATTACAAGTGCTGCTTCAAATCATCGGACGCTTGTTGTTGGGACTGGACCCATGCAAATTTCACCTTACGACCACCCCTGTTTATTTGGCTGAGGGCCCATGCAATATGGGATAATCCCATCACGAACCTGCGGTAGAAATTGGCAAAGCCCAAGATGCTTCGAAGAGCAGTGAGTGTGGTTGGGGATGGCCAGTCACGAATGACTTGGATCCTTGTTGGATCCACATGTACGCCATGATGATCAATGATGTAGCCCAGGTAATTGACCCTGTCCATGCCGAAGGATCATTTTTCCAAGTTGGCGTATAGCTTGTGCTACCACAGGTTGTGCAGAACCTGCTAAATATGCTACAAGTGTTCGGCCCAAGTCTTGCCGTAAATTAGAATGTCATCCAGATACACCACTACAAAATTATTGGTGAATGGTTGCAGGATATCATCCCTCATCCTCATGAAAGTGGCTGGAGCATTTTCTAAACCAAAGGGCATGACCAACCATTCAAAAAGGCCTTCCTTTGAATTGAAGGCAGTCTTCCATACATATGTCTGTTCTATCTGGACTTGGTGGTAGCTAGACTTCAGATCAATCTTACTTAAGTATTTTCCCCCCATGAGTTGATCAAGGAGGTCGTCGATTCGGGGAATCGGGTACTGTTTTCTGACTGTGATTTTATTCAGAGCCCGATAATCAATACAGAGTTGCGAGGTTCCATATTTCTTCTGTACCAGCATGATTGGGCTCCCGCAAGGTGATGAGATGGGATAGATGTGCCCCTTCTGGATCAGTTCTTGTATCTATCGCTTGATCTCCTCATTCTCTAACAAACAGTGGAGAGAGACTGGCCCATTGGGTAGTGGTGTGTCGGGGGTCAGATCGATGGGGTGCTTGACTTGGTAGTGAAAAGGTACCCCTGTAGGTGAGGATAAGATATCTGAGTATTATTCCACAACCTTATCTACTTGCTTTTGTTGTGTGGAGAGGTCGGCTGCAGAGACCCTAGATGTGGCTATGATCTTTCGCTTATTCTAAGAGCGAATCACAAAGAAGACAAACTTCCCCGTCTGAGAGATGACCTTCCTACATTTCTTAGCAGAGATCAAGGATATAGCACTAGGTGGGACTACCTCGGGTATCCTGTACAATTTCTTATTTAAAGTAATAATAACACTACGAGGCCTAGACTCATATACAACATGACGTTTCCATAAATAAGGTTGGCCCAAAATAACATCACC